>NQII01005042.1:29109-175545 GCA_002778355.1 Clitarchus hookeri | reverse complement strand
TCAATTAGAACCTAAATTACATACTGCATAAAAGATAGAGAAAAGTATGATCCGGAAGGGAAGATGTATATGTTTATATAAGTTTCAAAAATATGTGTGTTATAAAAATTCATTAGAGATTGTATACACTATTTCAACACATCTATGTGAACAAAAACAATTTGCATGCCCATTTACTTTCATTATAGCACACACTACTAAATTTAGGAAGTGGCAATGTATACCCTGCACCCCTCCCTTAGTTATTATGCCACAGGTGTGAACACTGATATAATGAAACCATACAGAAGTTTGTGAATGATAATTGTAAACAAGAAGTTGATATATTCTTATGTGAACACCTTGCTGAAATAGCTGTCTTTCTGTGTGATCATTTCAACAGCCTTGTTTTGGTTTTTTTGTTTTTAGTGAACTCTTTTTAGTGCAAATGTGTGTAGGGAAAGACGTAAGTTCTTGTAATGAACTGCGTCCACACCATGCAATGGATGTGGTTGTGTACTTGAGTCATTCTGCTAAAATTCTGAATTAAGCTCAGCCTTGCCAATCTTTANATAATTGTAAACAAGAAGTTGATATATTCTTATGTGAACACCTTGCTGAAATAGCTGTCTTTCTGTGTGATCATTTCAACAGCCTTGTTTTGGTTTTTTTGTTTTTAGTGAACTCTTTTTAGTGCAAATGTGTGTAGGGAAAGACGTAAGTTCTTGTAATGAACTGCGTCCACACCATGCAATGGATGTGGTTGTGTACTTGAGTCATTCTGCTAAAATTCTGAATTAAGCTCAGCCTTGCCAATCTTTAAGCAGTCCCTTTATAATAACCCTTTTAGCAGTCACTTTGGTAATAACCCTTTTAGCAATTACTTTATTATTTGCTTTAATGAGTACTTTTATGGTAAATGTTACACGTTATTGCTAGCTTCTGCACAACCTCTGTTTGCTTGACAGTGCCAGCCAGTCGAAATGAATTCCAGCGAATCCAACAGCAGTTGGAAATGGAGAAATTTCCTCCACAGTTCCCTGGTGGACCTTCCAGAGCATTCCACGCTTTGAACCGAGAGGACCAAGCAGCTTATGAAAAGAAGCGACTGTCAGAATACTGTCGTAAGGCATACAAGAAGACTCATGTGACACGCACTGAGGAGAGATACACCACTATATGTCAAAAGGAAAACAGTTTCTATGTCGATACTGTCCGAGCCTTCAGAGATAGGCGATACGAATATAAAGGATTATCTAAGGTCATTATAAAATAGATAATTTTAACCAATTCCATTACAAAAAGTCTAGCGTATATTAAGCTTTCAGTGAATGTATATTCTGGATTTGTACCAGCAGTGGCTTTATTTTATTAATAATAAAGCATTAGCAATAGGTTCATGTAAGATTTCTTAATTCCATATTGCAGAAAGGAGCACTTCAACAGGTGTAGAAACTCTTAAAGTTGGTGTCCAATCTTGTATGTTCTCTGTATGTCCACCCAAAGTGACATAGTCAACATCAGTTCTGTTATCCATTTGTTGTTTGGCATGATGCCACATCTCATGGTTGATAGGAGTGACTGTCTCCATGATTCTATTTTAGAACTGTGATAAATTCTCTAGTATTAGGGCAATACGTTTTATGAGAATAAAATCGTATGTGCTTGGTGAGGTTACAATGAAGACAAGGAAAGAAGCGGTTATTAGGTGTGCACCCATTTCAACAAGAAGAAGATTAAGAGTGAGGTACATGCCCAACTGGGATGTGGCTGGTTACTTAAATTTGGTGGGAAGTGCTAAGCCTTGATTTTGTCATGTCAATGTGGCCATAACCACAGTTGCAGCATGTCCAGAATTATACCAGTAACAATTTGTGTCGGTCTCTAATCACTGTTGTCATTGCTATTTGATTGAAAGAATTTGGCCATATTTTGGCAGGAATGTGTCTGCCAGGTGCTGATGTTTTGCAAGAATAGGGTCTACTAGTTGGCTGGCGTGTTTCCTGTGGAACTTTCCTCCGCTTCCCTTTGTTACGCCACTAACATGACAGTAACTAAGATGTCATACAGGATGGTGGAATGAATTCAGTCACTATACTCTTGGGAGATGTGTTGTTATGGTTATGTTCCTTAGCATCCTTACTGATTGTTCATATGGTCCTGTCCAGCTGTGCTGGTACTAAGCTGTATTTGGGTTCCATATTTTCACTCATTTCTTGTTCCCCCTCTTTCATTAAAAGAAAATTGCTTGTGTGACCCTTGCTGCTGAGAATAGGATGGATTGTTCCAGGAGTATTCCAGTAATCCTGGGCCCAGTCAGCTAGTCCCAGGTAGCAGTACCATCCAAAAGGAATGGAGACCTTCACAGTTTTCACATGGGCTGGAAAATCTGGGTCACCCTGTCACTTAGGTAAAACACCTAGAAAAGAATATTCAGTCCCGTCCTGTTTCATTCACAGCTGTCAGTTAGCAGATCCATTGCATTAAAGTGATCACTTAAACAGACGGCATTTTCATACATCCATTTCATCTTTGGCTAGAACCGCACCTGTTTCTTTTATTCAGATTGAGGGTTACCACTGCTTGGGTCTCTACCAGGATTAATTGGAGCTCCACCAGCCCCTCTGCAAAATGAATGTGGCATGTCCCATAGTGTGTGTACGTGCGCACACACAATTTTCTGTGGAATACCACCCACTCTGCCATAAGCTTACGTACTTGTGTTCCCTGTGACCTGAGTCGGTNGCACACAATTTTCTGTGGAATACCACCCACTCTGCCATAAGCTTACGTACTTGTGTTCCCTGTGACCTGAGTCGGTATTATGTTCCTTCCTCAAGTTGCTGGGTACTTTGTTCTGCCCCGCTGTCCTGAGGAATCATATTGCAACATAATCAGCTTAAGACTGCTGTAGAAGCAATATTTGTACTGCAGTGCCATATCCCTAGCAGANAATCATATTGCAACATAATCAGCTTAAGACTGCTGTAGAAGCAATATTTGTACTGCAGTGCCATATCCCTAGCAGATAGGTGAACAACTGGTAGAGTAGGGTGTTTAAACACTTGGGGGAGAACATTATTACCTTGCTGGCTGCAGAGGTACAAACCAGACAAGAGATTACCTTGTCTTTCTCTAGCGTAATGGCACAAGTCCTTGATGCCATCAGTGGGGTGGTTGTACTTGAACCCAGTTCGGTAGTCACAGTGGGTAAATACTTGCATTGTGTGGGAAGCATTGTTCTATACTCCTGAACAAGGCATTGTCAAGGTTATAACACAGTTGCTTTCGTTAACAAAAATTATCCCCAGACTTTGCAAGAGGCTATGTCACAAAAAAATAAAACTTTGACCTCAGGCAAATTACAGACATATTCCATTATTACATTTATAATTTCCTTGTTCTAAACACATGTGTTATGGTGGTTCATTATACCACATGCGTGAAAATGCCCCATTGTTTAAAAGCTGTCTATAATCAAACATGTCGGTCATTTTAGAACTGTAACTTGTAATTATATTACGAGACATCATTGTCTGCAGCAGTGAAATAGTTAATTTAAAAGGTGCCAGACATTTAACTGAGACAACTGCATTTCACAGTTCAAGTGATTAAGCAAATTCCAGGGACTCCTGACTAATGTTTCTTGTAAGTGATCCACAGATCTGTCATCAAGCGTAACTCCTCAGTTAATTTTGTTCTTCAGATGATTCTTGCAATGGGATTGGGTAAATGAATGAACTATTATTACAGACATGTTGCAGAGATTGTTTTATATCTCAGAAAACCCAGAACATGACTAAAACACAAAAAAAGTGTTTAGTTATCGACAGATATGAAAGTAACATTTAAAGAATTCTGCGGAAGGAACTGAGCTAGTAATCAGAAATTAAGTGACAGAAACATCAAAATGTAATCTGTGAACAATGGGGGCAGTTTTTTTACACATTGAAAAGAACACAAATACAGTACTAAAAACAGATCAGTGTTATATGCCCAAAAATTGGATGATATAACAAAGAAAACACAGACAAACACAGCAGCTTTCTGTGATGAAATTGTTATTTTTTTTGTGTTTCAGAAATTGGAATTGGTTACGGTTTTCAGGTACACTTATGAGGCTGTGGTAATGTAGTGGCCAGATTACTTGCTTCCCACCAAGGTCAATTGTGTTCTATTCTTGGCAGTTACATGTCGGAAATGTGGTGAACCTTGCCATTGGCTGGTGGATTTTCTTAGTGCACACCTGTTTCCTCCACCCTTGCATTATGCTGCTGCTCCATCTTCACCCCACTTCACTTCAGCCGGTGTTCGAGCCCTCACTGTTAAGCACCGACCAAAGCCTACCTCTGTATAGTTTTCTTCTTAGTTGATTCTGTGTCTTACTAGTTCTAAAAATGTCTGCTGCATCTCACATTTGACAAAATTTTGTCAACTTCAGATACATGATATATATTATTTCTCGCTCATCACATTTTTTTGTTTTGACTTCTACAAACACATCACTGCATCAAGTACCATATTTCAAAACTTAGAAAACGAATTTGGAGATTTTATCTGCATGCTTTTATGCTCCTTTCTGCTATGTTTGTGTTGATAACTGTAATGCCTTAATTTAGAAATTCAAGTATTTATAATCAACTGTAGGTCAAACCAATTTTATAATTTTCTGCATCAATTTAATGCTATAGTCGACTCTCATTTCTAAGACCCATGGAATAGCAAACCTCTTCAAATAACAATTTTTTTTTTGTGAACCATGAAAAAAATTTACTTGAAAAGGGTTTTTCCAATAATGACCCCTTTGAAATAATAACCCTTTTCTTGGGAACCATGGAAGGTTGTAGAATCGAGAGTTAACTTTATGTTGCAATCTTTAAATGGTAGATAGAAAGGGGCTGCATTCAGTTTGTGTAACATTGGAACTGGTAATTGTTTAGAATTCCCAGTTCATACACATTATATCATTTATTCTTCAAGCATTACAAAATAGCTGCTTTTTTCATTTCTTTCAAAAATAAAATGCTATCAATGGAACTGTTGTAATGAAGATTAATTTTAAACTAGGCAGCTTCTTAACCCAAACAAAACATTTTTGTTGATTGTACATACAAGGCTGTTGGATTTCATAATTGACTTAAGTGTTCAACATATTGTTTTTGTTTGAACAATGTGAACAGACCTATAGCAGCTATGTTGTACTTCTTGCCATAAACTTGAGGGGACAGAAAATTGTATATCGCTTGGTAAAAAGGATAAATTACTAAATGTAACTAAAATTATATAAAATATTCCAGTTCAACAGATGTAAAAACAGCATTTTGAATGTGATACGAGGTACAGTTAGTAAAGATGTTATCAGCTGATATAGGCAATGATCAAGTTGTATTTTGTGCTACTGGAATATTGGATACATCCATAGTTTGACACTTGTCATACAGAGAGACTAAAAATGAGGTAGACTGATTTTAATATTCTGTGTGTTCCCAACAGTGACACTCTTGTTTGCCAGTAGGGCTGTCAAAATCATTTGGTCAAGCAGTAATGAAGACGTTTTATTTCTTGGGGTTTCATTATCAGACCCATAATCTTATGTTTAAAATATTATACTCAGATTGCTTGCTTACGTACCGTAATCAGCTTTCTAACGTAGAGTACAGTCCATATTGTTTTGATAATGCTATTCACAAAACAGCTGTTGTGTGTTGGAACTTACAAATTACTTACTGCACGCTGGCATCCACACTCTTCTCTGTATTCCATTTATGCTGTTTTGTGTGGGCTAAAGCATTAGTTTAATTGAAATGCATCAGCCCATTGTGTTGCTGAATGACATACTTTCTGGGTGCTGAAGAGTGAGTGACTGGGGCTGGGTAGATCCATATGTCATGTAAGCCATTACTGATGTGACATTGGTATAGTCTGTTCATGGTTAATTGAGCACTACTGAAATTGTTTGAAAAATGTCATATATATTTTAACGGGCACATTAACTTGCTGCTGCCACACAGCTCCCTCTGCTTTGTATATGCCACCTGAGATGGAGGTTCTTGGAGCATTGACTCAGATTTCTTTCACTGCAGCGACTTTACCCTTCCTTTCTCTCCCTCGCTTGGAGAAAGGCATTAATAGGGGTGGGGGGTGTGGAAGTGCTACAGGGATCTCTCGGCAGCAAAGCAGAAATGTACAAGTGTTTCCCTCCCATGGAAGATCAGGACCAGGTAGGCACCTTGCTTTCCCCCAAATCTCTGCACCCGGCAGTGAATCACGGTACAGCATTCAGAGGTGGATGAGTAGGCTCAGTGTCTTATCCTTTGCCTATCTGTACCAGGATCCCAGTTACTCACACCAACCCTCCAATTCCAACACCTGGCAGTAAATCGCTGTTGCATGCTGGATTGTTGGGGTTGGTGATAGTTGAAGCCACTTTGGCTTCTGAAATGGATTTGTCAGTTCTACCCCTAGGAGCTAGGCAGGCGGAGATTTAATTAGGGCTCGTCACTGCCTGACAACACGCTTTGTCTGAGCAAGTGCATCCTTAGCATCCTTCTTCCTCCCAGCATGGTGACCAGTCATGGGGATAGTGATGTGTACTGAAGGTACCTAGGCAAATGGGTCTGTCTGGAACCTGTAGGCTTTGGCACGTCTGGATAATGTTTGATGTATTCGGTCGTCGAACGGAACTCTAATCTGGTGTGGTCTTACCAGTGGGCCGGCAATGCCCCCTGGTGCCGATGCCGTAGGGGTTTGTACCCGTTTACCTTCCCGTCAGCAAGCAGTAAGGTGGGGTGACACAATCGCTCAAGTCTTACTGTCTGGTTGAGGGTTAGTAACTACACACAATCTTGGAGGGGAGTTCTGTCATGATCTTCTTGAGGAGCTAGTTCACTGTCAGCCTGCAGTGAGCGGGACGACACTCAAGTTTCACCATCAGGTTGAGGGTACTGACTTTCCTTGTAAAAAGCACTAAGTCCTCCTCCAATTCTCCAGTGGTATGGCGCATGACTCAGACAAACGGTGTGGGCGCGTGTCGAGCACTGGCCGACTGCAAACACACTGAACTTCATAACTGTATAGATAGCTGGCTAGCAGCGTGGCGCTCAGGCTTGGCATTTACTCCCAGTCAGCTCTTGAGTAAGCGGTAACTGACATACGTAAGGAATACAACTGGACAAGTGTCGCAGAGTTCAGGCTGGGGAACTACTCCAGTGAACTGCCTATTAACGGTAACAGATATACGTAAAGAAAACAACAGGACTAGAGTTGCAGAGCTCTGACTGGAGAGGTACTCCCAGTGATCTGCCCAGAGAATGGCCGGTCCGCTGCCTATATACTGCTCCGAGGGCTGTGGCGAGCGAGGGGCGCATGGAGCGGCGAAAGAGTGGGGGCAGCCAACCCTCTTGCGCGTCGAGGATGCGCGTATGTTACCAGCCAGCCCAGCGCAGCTTTGGGCAGGGTTGTTGCCCACCCACTGAAGTGGCGAGCTGCAGCGGCAGCGGCTTGTGGGCTGCCNTGGGCTGCCTACTGGTAGCTGACGCAGCACACTTCCAGCGTTGAGGCGTAGAGAGGATGTGGCAGGCGTGTTAGCGATGGCCTGTAATGGCACAGAACAGGGGCAGTGACAGAGGCGCAGGCTATTACGAGCAAAGGACGTCACCATGTGATGCGTCACAGTGGCGCCTCGCCTAGCTGGTGGTGTTTAGGTCACTAGTGTCGAAAGATTCCACGCCTCCCCCAGATGACTGGGAAGCAGGCGTAATTTTAATGGGGCCTTCATTGGAGCAGGAGTTTGAGCTTTGGGCAACTCGTTAATAGCCTGCTGGGCCCCCGGAAGGAGCACTGCTCGGGGTAGGCCGCGTAGGAACCCTGGCAGATGCATAGCTATGATTGAGTTTCCAGACGTCTCACCACCTTCCCTACAGCAGAGGGCCTGTCATTGACTGCTGGATTCTTGGGTGGTGTAGGGGGTGGGTAGCAGTGGGACTACACATGGAAGGTGCCACAGGAGTCAAAAGAAGGTGTGTCTGCTTTCGTTGATTGAGCCGGTGGTCGTTCCTCTCTGGCATGCTGCAGCTTCCCTCTTCCAGGTGTAAACCCTGCTGGTGCTATGCTTGGTTTGCACTAGGCTTCCAACCAGAGTTTTGCGTCTTCTTGGCCACTTTATCATGCCCAGCCAAATGACGAGGCATGTAGTTGGGAGATAGCTTAGAGAGGGGTGATAGCAGCTGTTCTGTAGGGGTGGGTACAGCCTTATATTAGGGTTGTGCGAATGTGACTTTTTTTCTTTCAAAACAAAATATATGTAATGAACTTTCGGGAAACTGAAACGAAAATGAAAAATATTGTCGTTAGAGTTTAACTTTAATGATTTAACTTTATTGAAATATTAACGAATTTCATAACAACTCTTTAGCAAGTTATTCATTATTACAAATTTGTTGCATCAAACTAGAAAAATGTATATTATGGAGTATTTACCACCATTAGCCTACATGTAAATTTTTATTTTATGTAGTTATTTCTGTTATAAAATAATGAAAACAAACAAGATGATTTACAGGTGCATTTGCTGGTGCACTAAATTAACATTCATTATACACCCAAAAATTAATTGAAATAGAGATTTTTTATTTTGTTGCAACGTTACAACAAATTTTTTGCCAAACGAAAATGAAAGTTGCCCTTTTTCATTTTTGTTTCAGTATCATGAATATTCGCACAACCCCACCTGATATTTTTAATGGAAAAGGAAAGGTGTTGATTCCTAAATTGAAGGATGAGCCTGAATGGCCTCCGTAGGGCGGTGACCTCACTCACGGTGCAGTGCCCTTGTGGGACGGGTTCCTGTTCCTCGATTATTGGAGAGGGCAGGACGTCACTGTATGCTCCGAATCCCCTTGGAAGGTTCATGTTCTACATCCCTAAGGAATGCCTACTATTGGCCACGTGCAAGTATGTTGACTGGGTGAGACGTTGCCGGCAGACTCAAGCACTCCACAGAAGGGGGCAACAGGAGGGTGGAGTACCCCTCCCATGTTACTCAGCAAGGTAGGATGTTGCCATAGGGTCCAAGTAGCACCAAAGTCGGAGCTACTTTTTGTAAACACCTGAAGAGAAAGAGAGAGAGAGACAAGGGGCGGGCATGTGCCTACTCTGGGAAGAGTTTTGGAGGACCACTAGGTCGAAGTGGGAGGCAGTGGGAGACAGGGTGCGAAGATAGCAGACTGTTAGTGACAAATATAGCCAACTCAGAATGTCTGGTTATTTCCGAAACAATGAAACACATAAATTCAGCCTGTACCCTGAATGGGGCCTGATGGGCTGAACCAAGGTTGCCAACAGAGGTTCCTAGACGGTCTCGGAAGATGAGGTATCGTGGGGGGGCTAGTGTAACCCCAGATGGTCGATACTCAGGACTCGTGCGTACAAGAAGCATTGCTTAAGTGACATGTAGTCGCATGGCATTGATGGTGTCGGTAGGCATCCGGGCAGAGTGACGTTTTGTAACTGGAGCTGCGCGAGTTTGCTAGAGATGGTGAAGATGAAAGTTTCTATACACAGCCAGGCAGAGTGACATTCAGCAACTGGAGTTCTGTGAGTCAACCTCGAACCAAGGACCGTGGGTCGTCTTTATACTCGAAACACAGGGCTAGCACGGGAGGTGGAGAGGCAGTGGCAGAGATGGCCAAAGATTACTGAGTGTTGTGCTGCATCCCCCTTCGCAGCCAGCGGCCAGAGGGTTAGACGTGCACCGAAGTGTGATGTGGGTTGTCAGGCGGCGGCGGCCGGCCCACGAGCAAATCTTGGGCATCGCAGCAGGAGGGGCACCTGTAGTGTGTACGGCATAATGCTCTTCTTGGGAAAGGGGCTGCAGCTTTGGCGAGGGTAGATCGTGATAAGTTGGGGCGGGTATCTCCCCCTCGAGACGCAGTCGTCCACTGCAGGAATGGTTTTGTTATTTTCTGAGCATGTATGCCCAGTTCCCCTATTCCTCACAGAGAAGTCCCTATAGACACGATAGTTTACTGCGTTAGTGAGGGCTGTAGGAAATGACAACTTAAAAAGTAATATCCCTTCTTCAATAAGTATACGAAACTCTGAAATAATGAGCTGTGGGGTTTATTTTGAATAAACAAATACAGTATTCTCCAGTGGGAAGCTTTACCCGTTAGTCTCTCTATCATTAAGTTCACAAAGTCCCTGTTGAGTCTTGCCCGGGCAATAGCATGGCCTAAACCACATACAATTACAGTTGCCTTCTCTGAGTGAGTGGTCTGCACGAGTTGAAGTTGCAGATCTAGTTGTGATGAGGTGGACGGCGTGGCGAGCACAGCTTGTGATGAGCACCTTTGATGGTACTCTAGTGCTAAAGACTGCTATTGGTTGGCTATTGGTGACAAGTGGCGGAGTGTGCTGGTGGGAGAGATGAGTAGGCGATGACTGAATAACTGTCATTTTCCAGGGTTGCAGCTCAATATATAATGGCATGGGGGATGTCCTGATGTTCAGGGGTGCACGGGGATGACACATTGCTCTTTACCTCCACTTTGTGGCAGTTGCACACAAAAGGGATTGGTTGTGGATGGTGGCTAAGCTAGACCAAGTTGCAAAACTGTAACTAGCGGTCGGGCAGGTAGTATGTACGCCTGCTTAGGGGCAGACCAACCCTTTTCCAAGTCATCTGTCGTCCGTAGCTGTGGTGGGAGGGATCCAGGTGAGGTGTAACAGCAGCGATTATGGTTCTAGGGTAGACAGTATGCGTCAAAATTATACCTTTGAACTAAACTGTCTTTACTGTAATATATGTTACCGTACTATTATGATGCTGTATGAATAGCAGAAGTGCAGTAACTTCAGAATGGCCCTGAGAGTTTTATTCTTTATAGAAAGTTCTGGAAAAGGTATAGCTACTAATTGTTGTTCCCCATTTTTTTAAATATACCTTTTTATGAAGTGATTAAAATTGGGTGTAAGATAGGAAATTGTACTTCCATAGTGCAGGAGTAATTACTGGTAATGTGTGTATAATTTTTGTGTTGCAGACAGCCAAGAAACAGGTTGCAGAAGCAGTAGCAAAAGGTGATGCTGGTGAGATCAAATCTGCAAAGAATCGAGAAGTTTTGTATGACTCTCTCCAGTTAGCACATAAATGCATTCTGAATTCTTTCTATGGTTACGTAATGAGAAGAGGGTGAGTGAAATTCATTGTCAACAGTAATAGAAGTTGTTATATTTGCTACCTTCAACGTAGATGAATCAAAGCAGCATGTGGATCTCTAATCAGTGCTGGGCTCCGCCGAGCATCCGCGAATGTAAGACAGAGCCGTGTCGGTACAGGGTGGTTGACATTTAGAACACTTATGGAGAGTGCTGTGTGCGAATGAGTGTTCCCAGTTCACGGTAGTTCCACTATACCGTTATTTACAGTACACCAGACGTCCTTTTGATTGTACGTAAACTAGGTATGCACGCCAGAAAAACACGTTTGCGATCAATTGTCATTGTGTGTAAACTACGCACGTCACAAACCATATGCATTAGATGATTAATTTTATTGTGTGTAAACTATACACATCAGAAAAAAAGTGTCTTAGTAAATGATGTTTCCTTTTAGATGATCCATCCAATGATAATTTATACGACCCACATTCCCATTTGCAATTTCAAAGCTCACCCACCATACCCCTACCTCCAGTATGTTCAGGGGAATGGGATTACTACCAATCGATGCTTTATATAGGATATAGTTATCAAAAAATGTTTTGCGAATCCCCGATGTGTGTTGTTTCCGAGAACAAGGGGTGACACGGGTGCTGTGAATCACCATATATATATATATATATATATATATATATATAAGGTAACTTATTTTGTTTAATACAACACGAATTTGATAGTGAATACATCAAATAACATTTTTAAACATGATGGTCAGGGGAGCAAGACGTCATGTCAAGAGGTATTTTTTTGCGCAAGTCAGGCGCACAGGCTTGGGGCAGACTCTATTAAGGAGGCATCTATATTATCTGTCGAAAAACTCTCACAGGTCCCTTGAAGAGGGTAAGGTGAGTAGGCAACCTGCAGGGCACAAAGTCTGTGATTGCGAGGTGATGCCTCCGAGTGGCTAGGGCAAAAGTTATGGCTGTCTTACCACTGGAGCCTGTACACCGGGGCTGTCAAGGACTCTGCTCCATCTGGGGGCTGACTCCTGCTAGAGATGGTGGGCGGGTCCCGTGGATGACGTGCAGGTGTTCTGGCAGGAACAGGACTGGCTGGTTCTGACATCATGGCAGGTGATGTCTCTCTGGGCTGGTCGGCTGTTGGGTCTATCTCTAGTGGCAATGGAACACCACAGCGCAGTAGTTCTACTGCAGAGTGGGCAGCTCCGGGAACCATAATGGAGGGGGGGCAAATAAGTTAGCGGGGAGGGTAGTAAAGTGAGACAGTCCTAGGTGTTGGGCGGCCTGTGCTCTTTTCCATGGGGTCAAGCAGCTGAAGGCTAGTATGGGTTGACTACGAAGGGGATGACGAGATGTGAGGGTAGCAGCTGTCCTCTGGGCATTCCTCCTGCTTCCTCATCAATGGGCGAACATCATAAACAGGAAAGTCCTAATTTTCACCCCTGTAGAAGAGGAGAATCCCCTAGCTAGTGTGTAAACCAGAAGTGCCTGGGTCAATCCTTGTCAGGCCTGGCACCCCTACCTGCAAGTTTATACGCTCTGGAGGGAGTGGGTTAGCTGACTTGGTTGGCCCAAATGCTTTGTCGTGTGTCTTTATAGTGATTGTGGCTCTACCTTATGTATGTCCCTAACACCGAGACACCCAGTTCACAGTATGGGTGGCCATCAAATCTGTGGTGCCCTAGTTAGGGGCTGTCCGCAATCCTACTCTGTCAGTAAACCGTTCCCAAATACATGGTTCCCTGCCACTCCCTTCCAGGATGACACTTACCAGGTTGGGGAAAGGGCACACGTTCACTTCAGAGCAAGGAAACAGCAGTTAACTGGAATACGTGTTTTATTCTCTCGAGAATAGAACACTGTGACCCGCACTATCTCCTATCTCAACACATACTAGGTGTTCAACAAACTTTGTGAAAGGGCAAGACAGGTGAAGGGGCCTGTCGGCTGGAAGAGCCGGGCTAGAAGAGTGGACAAGAGCAAATAATTAAGTAGCCATGAAAACAACTGAACCCTAATTGTGGCTGTTAGTCCTGAAGGGACTTGGGGCACCACGTGTGGTGTACTTGTCGGGTGTGGTGAACTTTGACAGCAAGTCTCAGGGGCAGTGAAGACTCTTTGGCTGCACTGGTGGTGAAGGTGTCGGAGATGGAAAATGCTGGTAAATCTCTGGAAGCCCTCGGGAGAGTCCTTGGGAGGACTGTGGCTGTATTAAAGAGCCTTAGCACGACTGATGCTAAGGCGAACTACTTCAACAACTGGCGTTTCTGCCGGCATCAACCCATATATACCTGGGCGGGGGGGTTACTTCGTGTCTTAAGCGTGAATCAACGCCAATTAGCCACATGTACTGCAGAGCTCAACCAAGCAATGAATAGAGTTGGCCATATTTTGACAACCAGGTGGGTGGCCAGTTCGTTCCTAACAGTTTCAGCAGTATGATTTGGATACAGCTCTTTATTCAGCCGTGTTTCAAAAGCCACTAAAAGAAGCATGTACACTGGTGTATTGAAGCGATTTTTGTTCAAGCAATTCTTACTTGATTTAGCTACAATGTATGACATTTTAGCAGAACTAATTGTTCTTTCTGAGAACCTACAAAAAAGAAATGCTTCTATAGTCTATGCAGACAAACTAATTAAGAGATACATCCGCTTCATTGAATCTCTCAAAGAAAAGCCTGGCACTCGAATCTTAGAGGCCCAAATTGTCATCAAGAATGGACAGTTTTGTTCCATACCATTAACCGATAACATGAAAATACTTCTATTAACAAGAAAAAACTATTGTTTAGTGTAGAAAATAACTTGAAAAAGAGGCTGTTTACAACCATATCTAGCCATGGGTTTACATCAGCAACATCTCAGCTTGATTTAAAGAACATTTAGTATGAAATGCTCGTGAATCATATTAAAGTTCTTGACTGTAGGGTATGGTGAAGAGAAGGTACAGAATATTTGTACAAGATTCCACCTTATCACATCCAAGATATAAAATGCTTGCCGGTACTATCTTGACAACAGCCACCATGTCCCTGAAGAACTAAATGAGTTACTGAACTGCACTAAACTGATAGTGTGCAGTTCAACTGAGTAAGAATGGGGGTTTAGTTAAATGAATATCATCGTATCTCCTACTAGGAATAGACTTTTAATACCACATGTAACTTCACTATTGTTCACAAACTGCATGGACCAACACTCAAAAACTGGAACTCTGAGCCTTACGTTTCAACGTTACTGAGATCACGCTGTTCAGCAGATGCTGAAATGAATGGTTATACTAGTTTATTATAAATAGTGTCAAATGCACATGTTGTGTATAATGTTGATGCGTGATGGTCAGGGTGCTAAACACGTCACTCGGCCCAAGGGGCTTTGAGTGTGTTTGGTCAAAAAATACTGGTGTTAACCTTAATGTCAGAACATCTGTGCTTACTGCCTTTGAGCAACCCGGTATACAGTGTCGGCCGGGTAGGCCGTCGGCATGGTATGTAGTTGTCTGTGATGGCTAGAGCCTTCCAAGCGGCTAGGGCTTGGGCTGGCGCTGGCTTACCTGCTGCAGGCCGGTATCGGGGTTGACTGATGCCTGGTATCTACTGGCAGTGTTCCGGTTCCCATCTAGCGACGGCTGACGTCTGGCTGGTAATCCAGCTGGTGCTGGCTGGTCCTGGCGCTGTCTGGTTCTGAGTGACAGCGGCTGGTGCGGGTGGTCAACGGGTGGCGTCGGCGATGCCCAGACTCACAGGTAGACCAAGGTGTAGTCGGACTCGATGGGGTGTGGTGTCCCGCTGGTCTTGGGGTGGCTGGAATAGCTGTTTGGTGGTGACTGAGGGGTGAGGCCCCTGTGGTTGGTGGGCGGTTTGTGCCTGATGCTGAAGGGAGGAGTAGCTGAAGGCTGACTGGGGTGGATTGCTTGACAACTGATTGGATGTAAGAGCTTTAGTTGTCTTCTTGTCTGTGCACTTTGTCCTTCCTCGTCGAGTGAAGGGAACACTATGTCCTTTCTCTTTGAGTGATGGTTCTAAGAACCGGAAAATTATGTTCATTGTAAAACTAAAGGAAAAGTTGATACAACATTGTTCCTACCATAACAACACCTCCCATTTTCAAATCCTTTGCCTGGACCTGGATATTTGGTATACCTGTGAGTGTGATTTTTTCTTTCCAGTGCTCGTTGGCACAGCATGGAGATGGCAGGCATTGTTTGCTACACAGGAGCACATATCATCAAGAAAGCTAGGGAGATCATTGAACAAGTTGGCCGACCTCTCGAACTGGACACAGATGGTATTTGGTGCATCCTGCCAGAATCATTCCCTGAGAATTATGTCATCAAGAGTACTTATGCAAAAAAGCCAAAGGTTACCATTTCATACACAAATGCAGTCCTCAACAAAATGGTCAAGGTATATACGAGCTATTAACTTTGATGTCATTTTGTATGCTGTTGGCTTGTAAATTACCTGAAAACATGTAAATTTTACTGTTTGGTGCTTTCTAAATTAATTTTCTTACACTAGAACTGTAGGTGACACAGCATAAGCTTTATTCCGGCCTGTAAAAACTATAGGAAAAGGTTTTACCATATGCATGGTGTTATGGTTAAAAAACTAAAAGCACCAATATTTTACCAATAAAAAAATTGGTTGGTTAAAAAACATTTGTGTCTAAGAAGTAACTTATTTTCAAAAACTTTATGATGACTGTGTAGCACCAGTGGGTTTGGCATGTTTTCATCACTCTAATTTGGCAAAATTACAGTACATATTTTATGGGAATGTTTAAATGCATTATTATAAGTGGCATAATAACTGGTGAGAGGGAGAGCAGGGTATACATTGCCCCCATCTAAATTTTGTAAAGGATGCCGGAATGAGAGTAAATGGGTATCTGATACAGCTGGTACCGATACGGATACTCCGATACCAATTTCTTGAACATTCCCAAAGTTTTCCTCAATGTTTCATCCCTTCATGTATGCTTTGTGGAATTTTCACTAACCAAAGCAAAAACTTTTGTAACTCTTGCCCACTTCAGGCCATGTTCATACTTTATTGATCATTTTGTTATTTAGTAATTTGAGATTTGGTATTTTTAAATTTGAATGCTGTCAGCAGACACTCGTTTATCTACAATAACAACACATCAGACTTTTAACTTGAAAATATATTTTAAGGTACAGTGGAGTCTCGTTTAACCGTCACCCTTTTAAAACCTTGAGTTTCTGTTAACCGTCAGTAAACTGACACGACAAGTAAAATAATAAAATTGGATACAAAAAACTAACTTAATAAACTAAAAATGAAATAACTTTTTTTCTCTCTTCATATTAGATCAAATTAAGCACATTATTGAGTTGAACAATACGTATACTGTACTGTAATACATATACCCAGTAAAAATACATTCTGTGTGGTGCGGAATGCGAATGACTCGCGTTTGTTGTTTATGTACAACCTACATATGTACTTCGTAGAATCGTTCCGTCTTCCTCACCACCCTATCGTAATTCCTAGACACTCATCCGCCCTCCAATTCCTACAGTCAGTTCAGTAGCGGTAGTCACTTAGTCAGCAAGTCATTGTCCTCAGTTTGTTGTCAAAGTGTAGTATGTTTAAATATGTCTGAGAAACGAAAATGTGTTGTATTGGGACTTTCTCAAAAACTTGAAATTATAAAACGACTGTGTAAAGGAGAAAGCGCGACGAGTATCGCTCAGCTATATGGAATAGGGCGGACGACAGTCAATGATATTAAAAAAGATGTAGATAAAATCGAAAGTCATTTTTCAAAAATGCTAACGACAGACGGAGATATCAAACTAAGAAAAATGATGAAGCCAGCAAAACTGGACCAACTGGATACAGTAATGTATCAATGGTTCATTCAAGCCCGCAGTCAAGGGATACCAGTTTCTGGGCCCATAATGGCTAAAGCAATCGAGATGAACAAGAAGTTTGATGGGGATCCTTCATTTAAGATTACTATAGGTTGGCTGGATAAATTTAAGGGGCAACGCATAAGGTAGTTGGACATATCGAGTGAAAAACTAAGCGCTGATAGTACAGTAATTGTAGAATAACGGGAAAAACTAATGAAAGAAATAAAAGATAGAAATTTGGTCAGAAAGCAGGTTTACAACTGTGACGAAACTGGCCTAAATTGGAAAGCACTTTCCGTGAAAACCTTAGCCTCCTTATCGGAAAAATCTGCACCTGGTTTTAAAATGCAAAAAGACTGCATAACTGTCATGGTGTGTGCGAATGCAAATGGTAGACATAGGTTTCCTTTACTAATCATTGGGAAATCTAAAAAACCTCAAGCTTTCCAAAATATGAATTTAAACGTCTTACCTGCCAAATATTATGCACAAGAAAGTGCCCGGATGAGCCAGGATATATTTAATCAGTGGTTCCACAGTGTGTTTGTGCCAAATTTAAAATCACCTTTAAAATCGATTGGATTGCCTGAAGAAGCCATGTTATTGATGGACAATGCACCAACTCATCCTTCTCATGACTTACAAAGTGATGATGGAAAAATTACGTGCCACTTTTTGCCTGCTAACACTACCCCACTAATTCAGCCCATGGATCAGGGTATTATTGAAAGCACGAAGCGGCGTTATCGAAAATGCTTTATTCAAAAAGTTGTTTGTGTTAGGANATTCAGCCCATGGATCAGGGTATTATTGAAAGCACGAAGCGGCGTTATCGAAAATGCTTTATTCAAAAAGTTGTTTGCGTTAGGAATTAATTAATAAGTGTAAAGCAGTTTTGGAGGTCATACAATATTAAAGACGCAATTTTTAATGTCGCTGAAGCCTGGCAAGATATACCAGAAGAAACATTAAAAAAAGGGCTGTAACAAACTGTGGCCTGAGACTGTAAACGAGAAGGCCGCCATAAACCAATCTGGAAATTATGAGCAAATTTTACTTCTATGTCAAGGGATTCCAGGTGGAGAAAACACATCAATAGGTGAAGTAAGTGAATGGCTGGGAATTGGCAGATTAGACAGAGGCTTTGAAATATTAAATGATGAGGAACTTGTATTAAGAGCAACACAGGAGGCAGAATGTTTAAGTGAAGAAGAAGTGCATGATACACTCAAGGATTGCCCCAAAATAATTAGTCACAATGACGCTGAAAACATGTTTTCCAAGTGCATTGAATGGTACGAGCAACAAGAAGAGGCAGACGCTACACAGATATTACTCCTACGTAAGATACGCAACACGGCAGCAACAAAACCCCTTGGAGTATTACAACAAAGGAAAATGACAGACTTTTTTTTAGGTAGGATTATACTACTGAACATATACATAATAGTACTATATTCAATTTTGTTATTTTATCAACAAAATAAACAGAAGTCTACAATATTTAATATCAAATACATACTGTGCTGTACATACTTCTATTGATTGCTACCTGTTTAAAATATAGTGCTAAATATTGTATACATTATTATCGCTAGTATCTTTTGTGTCAGGGGGGTGGGGGGGGATATCTATTATCCGTCTATTCTCTCAATGGAGACTCCACTGTAATGATTGCCAAAAATGTGTGTGTTTATATTATATAATACCTGAAAGACTTGGATTTATTTGAAAATGTTTATATAAGTCCAGCATTTATAGTTTACAGTAAAGTTACAATTGTTCTAATTATTTTAAGCACTTTTTATGATATGACGCGTAACGGTTAGGAAGCTCGATCACGTCACATGACTTAAGTGGTTCTTAGTGTGTTCAGTCCGAAAAACGTGGGTTGTCGACTACTGAGGTTACACTCTGTACACCCACACTCCTGGCTTTGCTCAGCCCGGTATAAAGGGTTGGATGGGTAGACTGTCGGCAAGGTATGTAGTCGGTTTTAGCGAGAGCCCTCTGGGCGACTAAGGTGTTGGCCGATGCTGACTTACCTGGTCTAGACTGTACCTGGAGTTGACCGACAAGGGGTAGCTGGAGTTAATGTTCGAGCAACCCGTCCTAGGGTGGCTGACGATTGGCTGGTAGTCAGACTAGGCCTTGCTGGTCCTCAAGCCGACTGGGTCCACGTGGTGGCAGTGGGCGTTGATGGTCTACGGACAGCGTCAGCTATGCCCAAGCCCATGGGCAATCCTAGGCGTAGATAGATGACTAGGAGGTGCGGTTCTCCACAGGTCTTCTGGGGCGGCTCAGATTAACTTACTGGAGGTGATTGGGGGTTGAGGCCCCTGCAGTCGGTGAGCGGCTTGTGCCGGTTTCCGGGGGGAGGAGACGCTGAAGGCTGACTCGGATGGATTGCTTGACAACTGATTGTCTGTTGGAGCCGAAACTGCCTTCTTATCCTCCCACTTTGTCCCTCTCTTTGGGTGAAGGGCATAAGGTAGGTTCTATGTTCCAACTGTGAGAAAGCAGGGGCAGGCAACAGAATCTGTAACTATGAGGAGACAGAGGCAATTGAGTCATGCCGCGTCAGTCCTTTCACTCCAACCAGCGACTTGCATGCGGTGGATGGAGTGGGTTAGCTGACTTTAGGTGGCTCTATTGCTTTGTCATGAGCTGCTTAGATGGGACCATTTCACTCCTCATCAAGTCTGGCACTCCAACCAGCGACTTGCACATAGAGGATGGGGGGTTAGCTGACTTGGGTGGCCTAATCGCTTCCTTGCAGTGTGTATCTAGTAGGGGGCTCTACCGTACGTATGCACCAAGTGCCTTTACGCACTTGGTCCACATTATGGGTAGCTGCCAAATCTCTGGGGTTTTATGACATATATACTTCCTGTTTAAGGGAAGCCCGCAGTCCTGCTCTATTAACAAAAATTGGGTATAAAAGCGCAGTCACCTTCTTCTCCTTTGAGGGATGGCGTTTACCAGGTTGTAGAGAGGTTTACAATTCAACCTAGAATTATAGCACAGTTGTTTAGACTCAAACGTACTTATTCTTGAGAGAATAAACACAGTGACCCATACTAACTCCTAGGCTCTCGTGGTTCTTCAGTAACCGGCACAAGTTTAGTTAAAACAGGTGAAGGGGACCTGTTGATAAAGAAAGCTAGAGCAAAATTAGGTAGCCGTAAGAACGGCTTGGACCCTAACTGTCGACTGGTGTTTGTCCTGAAGGGACTTGGGGAAAACGATCCAAAGTGGAGTGTGTGTGTAAGGGGTTGAAGACTTCTTCGGGGTTAGTTGGTAGCAGGTCTGAAGACTTCTGGAGTCTGTAGGTTCTTGTAGAGAAGACTAGAGCAGAAACCTCTATCACAGCTGTGGTAGAGCGAGCTGCTGAGTGGGCAAGGTGATACGAGACAACTGCCGTTCTGAGGGGGTGGGGGGGACTTGTGGCCTTATATACAGCTTGACTGCACTCTCCTTCGGCTTCCTTTGGTTCGGACATCTTCCGCAGGGTTGGCTTCTCCCTTCATGGTTGGCACAGTCCTTGTCGCGCTCTCTTGGAAAAGGAATGAAGCGGGGTAGTTTCCTGTATGTGGGTGGTATCCAGTTGGTAGCTTAGGCTTAGGAGCAACTGGCTTCACTCTACTTACAGGTTGGGGGCGATTTATCACATGTGCGTCTGGCATAAATAGCTTGTCGGCTGTTTCCTTGGATGTCCCAGGTTGGGAGCATGCTCGTCTGCTCTGGAGGCAAGCGGACTCTGGGTTCTATTCTCCGTTAGGGCGATGTGTCGCCACACGTAATGACTTGTAGTCTAAAAAAAAAAAAAAAAAAATGCAAGTAACGCATCATGCATCAGATGAAAAACATTTTTTTATTCTGATTTAAGTTAATTATGCATCGCAAGAGATATTTTATATGTTGAACTAATATTCCACTTTCAGGTTATGAAAAAAGTGTAGTGAAATTATGGTAATCTTTTGTTTTCATAAAGGTTTACTTCATACAAAAAACTAAATATGAAATGACAAAATACTCATCATTTTTAAACAGTGGATCAGCACTACCACCACGTAGTCAAAGAACCTCCCAACACTATAAATTTATCTGGAAGTTAAGTAAATAAATATTATTCAGCACTGCCTGTTTTTTTATTTACACTGCTGGCCGTTTGCTGTAAATACCTGTAATGGCTGGGTGTGGTGATAATGGAGTGGGAACGGTGGGAAGAATAAAAGCAGTCGATTCTGTTTGGCTCCTGGATGACAAACTGTGGGAGGGAAACATTGCTAGAAAACTAGAAACANTTTGCTGTAAATACCTGTAATGGCTGGGTGTGGTGATAATGGAGTGGGAACGGTGGGAAGAATAAAAGCAGTCGATTCTGTTTGGCTCCTGGATGACAAACTGTGGGAGGGAAACATTGCTAGAAAACTAGAAACAGTATTAGTAAACACAGCAGGGAGGTGACAAGAGACGTCAGCTGGGAACCTAACGAGGGCCATCTGTCTTTCCACGCTATGTAACTGTATCTTACTGCTTTCAGTTTATGAAACCCACTTCCAAGGCATGGAAGCTGTCAATGATGTTGAATGTAAAGGAGGGGCAGGGAAGAAAAGGTTTATTGTTTTCGGCAAGTGGCATGGTGTTGCCGCACTGTTGCCTGATGTACACTGTTACCAATTCCCTGCTCCCGTCCACTTCCCAGTCATCCACGAAGTTTTGACTACACAAAATGGCGATGACTTATCTATACAACTCTTCTTTGACTGCGAGGGTATTTGCATTTCTTTCTGCAGAAAGCATTTATTTTTTGGTGCATTTTTTAGTTTGTCCCTCTGAAGTACCCCAACATCCAACACATTTCGGATCATTTTATTTTCTTACAAACTCGTTTTCCATTTTGTGGAGTGCAATTACTCTTTAACATGAACTCGGCAATGTAGCTGCATTTCTTCTGCCCATCTCTTCATTTTGTGTTATCCCTGCACCACGTTCACGCAAAGAGTTGACTTCCTTCGCAGTGCAGTTACTGTGTGGCAATGCTGTAGAGCAGGTGGTCACACCACCAGCCAAAGTGCTCGCTGCCTAAAGTCACACCCACTTCTCCTCCTCATATTCTTGTACACCGCATCTGTAAACGTTCAGAGACCCCAGTTATATTTTCTAAAACCTATAATAAAGTATTGGCCGATATCATATTTGATACAGATATCTTAAAAAATTGGGAAGTATCCGAGGATACCAATACTTAGTACCGGTATGGGAACAACTCTGTAATATTGTATACAATCTCTAATGAACTTTTATAAACTTATAATGTATTACTGATCCTTTTATAAGTGTACAAATATCCAAAAAACTGATTCCTGAATGCAGTTACTGATTGCCCACGTTTATCAAATGCAGCAGATTATTTTTGCAAATTACAGGTGCAGTAAAACTGCTTTGTGTTTAATTTTTTCTGAATTCTTTCATTTTCAAATATTGCAATTGAAACTCTTTATTAGATTCTACATATTTGAAGTTATAAGGGTTTGGTGATTTTCATGTGCTACACAATGCAATATTTTTTTTGCCAACAGTAGAAGCCAACATTATGTTTTATCATCTGGTCCACCTTGCAAATAAAAATGTTCCTGCACTGCAATTCGTGATGGCAAACTCTGTTTAACACAAATAAATTTATGTATCAGGCACTTGTTCAGCATGTTTACACTAAAAACAGAGATGTGAACTGCTAGTAACATGCTGGTTTTTGTTTTCTTAAAATTTTTTTTCTACAGTCATTGATGTAAGAAAATATCACAGATGTACCACACAGTCATACTACATTGAACGAAAGCTTGTGGTGGCAAAATGTGTAGAAGAGTATATAAATTTGCATACTATTTGAATACATATACCGGCATCTGATGTTAAACTCTGATGCATTGGGATNTAGAAGAGTATATAAATTTGCATACTATTTGAATACATATACCGGCATCTGATGTTAAACTCTGATGCATTGGGATTTTAACCATTGTAGTTTACATTTGCATCTCAAGTGTTCATGTTTTGCAAAATTTTAAAAATTACTTAAAAAAAGCATGTTATAAAAATAAATTGTCAATATTTAACTTTGCATTAAGACATTTAGGTATTTTGTTTACAAGCGTAATTTTTTTTTTCTTATTTTTAAAATTAATTGTTTTGATATCTGCAGCTAGTATATTGCCAATAACAAATAATTACAGATAGAACTTTATTGGCCAATTCAAATTAATGCACATTCCAATCTGCACACCTGTAATTTTTCTCTCCCTTTCAAGCAGCATGTAATTTAGATTTTCATTGCACCAAAATCAGAATGAAATGTATAAGAGAAGCAAAAATATGTGTCAGGAGGAGTACTTAAAAGACTTGCTGTCCCGTCCCTTCCCCAGGACATGCCTCGCTCTTGAGTTGAAGTTGTTTTGCCACTGATGTTATGGAAATATAATAAAATATTAGACACATATTTTTAATCCCAGTCTCGTAATAATTCATGAGTTTGTTTTGTAGTTTCAATCAGTGACTATTTCACCATTGTGTTTAATTTTGTATTCAATCTTAAAACCATCTGTATTTGATTAAAGACTCTGAGTTTTAAACTTATAAATATCCAGATTTCAAAAACAGCTATCCTTNTTGATAGTAGTAGTAATTTGCCAAATCCTTTATCAGTTTATATAATTGCAGTTTTTGTAGTTTGAAATATTGACAGTAGTAATATCATTTCAGGATAACTTCACCAATCATGTTTACCATGAATTGGTAGACCCTCAGACACTGTCATATGTCTTGAGAGGTGAGAATTCCATATTTTTTGAAGTTGATGGTCCTTATCGGGCAATGATTCTTCCTGCATCTAAGGAAGAAGGTAAAAAACTGAAGAAACGTTACGCAGTTTTCAATCTAGATGGATCTTTGGCCGAGTTGAAAGGGTAATGATTTATTTTTGCTTTAAGAATATTGTGCACGTAATTGTTATTTATAGAGTTGTTCATGTCTTACATTGAGTTTTTGTGACAAATGGTAAGTGTTGGTATTGATTAATATTTGTTTTTTTTTTTTAAGTGTATCTTTATGATGTTTATAGTATCAAACTGGCACAGTGCTATTGGTTTTAGAAAATTCAGTTACATACCATTAGCGATAAAGTATTCTATTCATAAGCCTAACAACAATAATAGGTATTGTAAATTAGTTGTTTACTATTTATATTCATAAAATATTGCATTTAACCATAAAAGTGACTCTGTGTGTGTGTGTGTATATATATATACACACACACACATGCGTGCATACACACACACACACACACATATGGCTATCAGGTTATTCACATATATAGACTGCAACACACAAATCTGTGATCAAAACTTGGTAGAAAATATTCTCTGGTAAAAAAAGCTTACAGCCCTTAGTTTACGAGAAAAATGACATTGCTACAATGGTTTTTGGACCTTTCATGTCTTTTTTGCGTAAATTAAGGGTCTTAAGCATTTTTACCAAAAAGTATTTCCTACTTAATTTTGAACAAAGATTCTCGTATGATGCAGTTCGTATCCATGAATTACCTGACATACTGCANAGTATTTCCTACTTAATTTTGAACAAAGATTCTCGTATGATGCAGTTCGTATCCATGAATTACCTGACATACTGCATGTGCGTGTGCTAATGTACATGTGCACATATTGAATTTACTGATGTTTTCTAACAAAGAAACATAAGCTTTTAATCTGTTGAAGTTGAATACACATTAAATCAGTTTTGTAAGGTGCTTAAAAAGGATTACTTTTAATCTGTAGAAGCAGAATTCAGTTGTTTCTGGTTTGATTCTTTTATTTTCTAACAGTTAGTTGACAGGCCGTACAAAATTTNTTAGAAGCAGAATTCAGTTGTTTCTGGTTTGATTCTTTTATTTTCTAACAGTTAGTTGACAGGCCGTACAAAATTTGGTTAAAGATGCATGTAGAACAAAAATTACTTGTGAATAAACTTATTGATTATGGCAGTTCTCCTAATTCCACAAAGCAATTCCACATACAATAGAAAATGTTTTTAGTTTAGTGAGGGATAATAAATTAGGATTCCGAGCAAATATGAACAAAGTAGGGGTGTGCTAATATTAAAAAATTTGAATAGTAATTCACGAATTATTTGCATTTGAACTGAGAATATCTTATGCAAAAATTGTGAATAATTTACATTCCCATTCTGAGTAGTGGTAGAGCTGTGCCGACTCCAATCTGCTTCTGCCAAATTTACTGATGTTGAAAGTTTTCCTGTGTAATGTAGTGCATCTGGAAACTAAAACCTTAGTGAAAAATATGCTCAAATTCCACTGTTTTTCAAACAAAGTTTGTATTTTTTGTCCCAAGCTCCACCCTGCTGAGATAACAATCTATAGTCCATACTGTATAAGAAGGCCGTTTTCTGACAGGTCTGCGAAAGTAGCGCCACTGTTTACGTCTGACTACATGTGACTATGTATCCTTCCGCCATCAGCTGGTCCGTCAAGTCGGGGCTGTATTTTTTATCAACACGCTGTCAGCTAATCCACTTGCCATTGTACTGTTATGCTAAACAAATTTTAAGATACTTTAAGACTGACATGTCTAAAAAAAATAAGTAGGTTATAGAAGTAAAAATATAAAATGTTACAAATAATTAAATATTTGCTAACTCTTTTTTAATTTGTCCGAGATAGTGAATTTNGGGGGGGGGGGGATTGTTTTCACAGCCATGCAAGGCCTTTCCATTCTTTCACTCTTTCTCTCTCATTCGGCGAGCAAGACATCATGCCTGATGTCACAGTTAGAGGGGGAAACCATTGTGTGCCTGCTTATCGGGCATGTGACATGCTGTGTGTGACATCACAAACACATACCAGTGGAAAGACTTTTGAAGGGATGGAGGGGGGGGGATGCGACATACTATAAGATAACACAAACACAGTGTAGATTTTTTGTCTCAAAAAATGTTTGTTTTTACTTTTCCTTTCCAATCTGAACATGGCTATTTTGTCTGTTATTTTTGCTTTATGCTATTATTTTCTGTGACATTTTGCACCCACCCACACCAGCAAACCAGATGTTGAAGTCTCAATGATGATAAAGTCTGTATGCATTGCTTGTCAATATGCATAATTTTTTTTTATTTTGGACTCTTGAAAAATTATCCATACATGTATTTCAGTTTGACTTAGGTTTATATTAAACATTTTTTATTGCATTTGTCAGTTATAAAAAGCTTACCCACAGGTTATTAAGCTTATAAAATACCCATACGAACCCAGATGTGTAGCATAGCACCCAAACATTCCACCGTTTTTGTTTCAAGACTTATCACTTTACTGTCAACTTCAACAATACATGTAAACAACTTTATGCATGCTTCCCATATCTTCTGTTCACAATTAAGTATTTATATAAATATATACCAACATACTTTTTTTTTAATTTTTGTCTTTACTTGAACTTGGCTTTTTGTAGTACTCTATTTACTTTTTAGACACTGTACACTGAAATAAGTAAAAAAAAATTGCTTTTAATTGTGCTGCACTTAACCAATACCATTGTTTCAGTATTATAATAACCAAAATTCAACTAAAATATAAGCTATAAACTTTTTCATACATTGGCAGTACATTGGTGAATAGGCATTACAGAATTGACACATCGAGGATTCGGCACATTGGCACAATTTTGTGAATAGTCACAACTCTAGTTATTCGCTTAACTGTTCTAACTGATGAAGATGTTTATTTAAACTTTTATTCCATAATTATTAGAGCTGGACCGTTACTGATTATGATAACTAATCATTTTTAATAAATGTTTGTCACTCAAATCAACAATCATTATATCCCAGCCATGGTATATTATAGAATAACTCTTATCAAAATACATATAATAAAAACCAGAATTATTAAGATATACCAGTACACACACACACATTTATTTTCACTGTAGCATTTACAGAAAGGGACATATTTCTTCTATATTGTTTGCAGCCAAAGAAATAGGTATCAAGTCCTAAACGTTATGTTACTGCGGTTGTGCACTATTATTGCTTTTATTTACATACCATATAACGAACACATAGTTTTTTTTTTTTTTTGTAATTCCAGGGAAATCAAAGGGTTTTATTACTGCAAACACATTCAAAAGTATACAATTTCAGTGCATTGATGAGAGCATGAGTCAGCGACATGGTGAACATGAACAATAACCAACATGGGTAATTATCCAGAGTAGCGGCTTTTCTGTAAAAAAAAAAAAACTGAAAAGTGGTGTATTTCCACTCTACTAATTACGCAGAACACGAATATACTAGGGGCATCAACGTCCGACTAATTTTGTAATATGTGCCCACCTAACCTAACAGAACCTAACCCCACGATGAGTGAATCACTATTTTACATTTTTAAACTAACCAAGGATTGTTGGGTTTTAAACTAACCTAGGATTTAGGGTGTTAATCTAACCTAGAATAGTAGGATTTTAAACTAACCTAGGATAGTATGGTTTTAAACTAACCTCGGATTTTAGAATGTTAATCCAACCTACGAATTTAGTCTAATCTGGGATTTTAGGGATTTAAAGGAACCGCAAAACACACCGAAAGAATATGAATTAACTCACCTAGGTAGGGCAGGTACAATTCCTCTTTCCACGACCCATTCAACTGTTGTGCATCTGACCTCAATCCACAAAACACCATGATCTACTATAAAATCCAATAACACCCGCCACATAGGTGAATATTACGCACAGAAGCACTCGTTCTTGCACCCTCCAATCTTAAATCACAAGCCTTCGCACGGTCAGATTTGGACGTCACAACTCGCACATCTGCACTATGTCGCATCTCAACTTCAACTAATGGCGTTTCAACTTCCACGTAAAATTCTGTTACGAATACGTCTACAGACCCCACAGCCAATAATGTGACGGCACGATGCACATTTGTTCATGTTAATAATGCATTACTTCTCCAAAAATCATGGCGTCCGACGTAAACAAAGCGGCGAACTGCCCGTACTTTTACCTATTTTATTTAATATGTTCAACTTATTTTAACATTACGCCCTCCTGAATATTAACAAGGTAAGTTGTGCACAACACATTAATGCTACTTTTGTTGGTCTAGGATGTTTCCTTCAGAAAAGCCGCTACTCTGAATGATTACGCCCAACATGACATCGCGTTATAGCTGTGCTGGAACACGAACTAATGGTGCTAGTAGTATCACAAGCTGATTCCAATAGTTTACAATGAAACTTTTGCATTTACAAAGAGTTTCATCTACTATAATTTAACTTACAGTAAACCAATTCTGTTACTGAATCATGACCGTGGTAGCAAGAAATTGCAAACATTTGGAAGTGTTTTGCATTATGTTAGCATATTGCACTGCAACCGCACGCACCAAACTTCAGCGTGTGCAGAATCTACTACCAATTTGTAACATTTCAGTAGAAGTCAAAAGGTCAAAATTCAAAGTTTCTCAAAATTTTATTTACCCATTCTTCTTCTACTCCAATAACTTGAACTATCACTCAATTTTTGTTAGCAAGGATAAAGTTTAAAACTTCTTGCAGTAATTATATATATATATATATATAATATAATATCTTTTTTCTGATTAATTTCCACCACATTTTCATTCCTTATGATGGTTGTATTTTTTATTATAGATTATTACGTTCAATTTACTCTTCAGCTATATATCTGTTGTTACCTACTCTCTGATTGATTGTCGTCTGACCACGCCACATCTCTCCTCCAACCAGCAATGGCGAGACGAGAGCCAAGGATAACTTTCTTTACGTTCCGTGATTGAAACATTTCAATACAGAATACCCTTTAAGGGCAATTGTATGATAACAAACAAAATTGGAATACTGAATATCCGCCAAAACAAATCAAAGAAAACTCTGCACACAATCTCTGTGTTAATAAACTAATAATCTAACCAAACTTTACATTGTACTTTGTTTATATCATATAATTTATAATAAAGCTTAATTTTTAAATTTATATAAATTAATCATTAACATAATTAAATATTCTGTAACCATACCTAAACATAATAGCTGGAAACACAGATAAATATAATATATGGAAAACCGCAACGTTACAAATTCAACCAAGAAGATACGCCTATTTGAACTTGTGTCCTCACCCAGTATGCAAACAATGATGATCACTGAAAATAAGATGGTAGGACCACTGAAAATAAAACTGTGACATCAAGGAAATAAATTCCTTTCCTGATAAAGCATTTATTTGTATCCCAAATAACTTTGAGATATTTTCTGACAACCGAAATGTATCCTTCCTTATGTCCATAGTGCACGCACATTTTCATAGTTTTGTCACAATGTATGTCTTATGTCTTCATACTTCACACAAAAATAGTGTGTATGTGTGAGTTAGTGCATTATTTATTAATGGTTACATTGCAGCAGCATATTGTTTAGCAGAATATATTCTTGTAAAGATGATATACTGCACTTGAAGATACAGATACAAGCATAATTTGTGGGGTACGGTTTGTTGTGTGATCAGTGAACTTATATTTATTTCTGTTATATATAACAGAAATGAAATCCTTACTCTTACGGGTAGTTATTCGACTTTGAAACTACTTGCATGTTATTCAAAAATTTTACTATTCTATTCAAAAATATTTGAATTTCAAAAGCCACTTTTCGCACACCCCTAGAACACAGAAATTTTAAGTTCTTTATTAGTACAGAAAATGGAAATTATTTCAAAGGGACAAAACTACTTCCACATCACAGCAGCTGTAAAGTGTGCAACTTAAAGGTTGAATCTTCAATTTCTACTCAAGAATCTGCTGTAGATGTAGCTGTCTCAAATGTGTGTGTAAAGTAAGAGGCTGGTAGAACTATTTTCTTCATTTCAAGTTTAATCTGTTTTAGATTTGAAAGTAGTCTTAAAAATGTTCTGTGTATACCTACATTTTTTTTGCACCCCTCACCACTCATTATATTTGACATTTAGTCCTTCACTGTTACTAACTACTCTTCAAAAGTTTGCATGTATGTAATACTAAAACATACTGTATCCACATAATATGTATCATTTTAGGCTTCTGTGAAGCCACAAAAGCAAGTCATTTTGACTCAAATAATTTGTGGAATTTATAATGAATTAAACCTGAGAAGAAACTGTTCGTCTAAAATAACTCTTCATAATTAATTCCATTTCATGCAAAAACATCACTACACAGAATTTCAGTTCACAGTCTTCCTTGGGTCTTAAGGTGATGTGCAGCTGTAGGAACTTAATGTCTGACATTAAGTATGACCATGATCCAAACAAGCACATAATTTCTTTTATAGGCTTTTAATGGTAAGGTGAACACTTTTGAAATAAACTTTTCTGCCCATCAGCTGCATAAAAGTTACCGGACCCACTAGCATGTAGACCCCCATTCAAGTTGACAGCAAATTAAGTAAAGTCATTCTAAGTATTAATGTATTGCTGGTGTAGTGTGTAGTTTTATGGCTAATAAATTTGGTGTTATAATGTGTTATGCACATTAGAATATGAATTGGCATTTTAGTAACTTCATGTAAATTTTTTTCTTTTACACCATTTGCTGTAGGGCCTGTTTGTTTCTTATTTTCACTTTCGCAGGTTTGAGGTGAAGAGGCGAGGAGAGTTACAGTTGGTAAAAATCTTTCAGTCATCTGTGTTTGAAGCATTTTTGAAAGGAGACACTTTAGAGAAGTGCTATGAATCAGTTGCTAAAGTTGCAGACTACTGGCTTGATGTTCTTTACAGCCGGGTATGTATTGGCAAATGTTTGTTTATAAATTAAACAGTTTAATTTTGAGTAGGCTACATTTTAAATTTTTCTGTCACTGGTCACTTACTTCAGTTGTATGTTTATATTTTTGCCCCTTATTTGTAGTTATATACAGTAGAATCTGGCTGTTGCAGCCCCATTTATTACGACCATCTTTCCTTAAAGACCCATTTTTGAGTAACTAAAAATTCAGTAAAAATAAATAAAAATTCAGTAAAAAAAAAGTTGGAAACTTTAAGAAAATTGGAAAATTGGTTGAAAAATAAGGGGTGGTTTTTTTTCCTTTGCATTGCATTTCTCTTGGCGAGAACTATACTTCAAGGAGTGCATATATGAAAGGATAACCCCCTTCTCCCTTTCTGCTCTAGGCTGTTCACCCTAGCCAATACTCATAGACAGCCCACATCCTCCCCTTCAGTTATAGTTCATTTCATATAAGAAGGCCACATTCTGACAGTCAGTGAGCGGCAATTTGATGTATTCCAAACAAACAACGTGCCATTTACAGAATCCTGTATCAGCTAATGCACGAATGAACAAAAGTTAATGTTACGTTGGCTATTCTGAGTGCACTGCCGATGCACATTAGACAAGCTGAAAATACAGGATAACAAAGAGTTCCTAGATTAAATAATACATTTAGGTGGTCATAAACCAGCATTTTTTTAGTTTTAGAAACTAAACTTTGTGATAAAATAGTAATGTATAGGTGTTCAAAATGAAATGCATAATAAAACAACCAGGATAGAAATGAAACGCAATCTCGAAACCTTTTTCACGTCGTCGTATACCGCCCTCTCCAACCCCGCTTTCCTTACATGCTTGATATTAATTCCAAAGCATACAGAAATATTGCATAATATTGTTGAATTATTTTCTCTAATAATTTTACGAAATTATATATTTGAAATACTTTTTGTACCCAGCCAGTAATAGAACAACAGTCTACTTTACAAAGACGTTATCGTCGAAAAATCTGTTGTGCGCCCTACCTATTGGCTCATTTGTGAAGCATACGCCATATTGTTCTCCGAAAACCCACTTCCTTGTTTCCAGAGAAGTGGGACTGCACACTAGCACGCCACACCTGTAATGTGTGTTGCACTCTTTGTGTGCGGGTTGCATCCCTGCTGCGAGCTTAGGGGCAGTGCTAGACTTCATTGCTGGCTTCTGTCGCACGTGGGGGTGATTACAAGACACGTTACGTCTGTCATAATGGCATAAATGGCTTCGGCTGCCTTGCCCTTGGGATGCCCCTTGCCTAGGGGTGTGCAGGTTGGCTCTGGAAGCAAGTCATGGTTTCAAACCCCGCTCTGGGTGACGTGACGTCACATTAAGATGAGGCGGAGTCGTAAATAATTATTATGCTAGTACGCGTCACACGTCAATATAGTCATTAGTCAATAAATTCATGAAATTAGTGGGTTTTGTCTGTATTGGCTATAACCGACAAATGTTAAAAATGTGGAAATGTGATNCATGGTTTCAAACCCCGCTCTGGGTAACATGACGTCACATTAAGATGAGGCTGAGTCGTAAATAATTATTATGCCAGTACGCGTCACACGTCAATATAGTCATTAGTCAATAAATTCATGAAATTAGTGGGTTTTGTCTGTATTGGCTATAACCGACAAATGTTAAAAATGTGGAAATGTGATAGATGACAATAAGGCAGTTTACATGCTTAACTATGTGGTCAAATACTGCAAATTAAACAAACATTTTACACACTTGGGTAATGGCATTGGTAGCGGATCAGTCAGGTGGAACATAGCGTGTTACATTGAACACACACGCCACAACCTGTAGCTAAAACAGACGAGCAGCTCACTTGCCAGCATGTTTTCAAGTCAGTTGGTTCCATGTTGCTCACAATGTTTCACTTAAAGAAATGTATCTGTAAATTGAAAAAAAGCTTATGAAAACCATGTACTGACATACGGTTGTATAAATAAATTCCTGTGGATATTTATTGTGGTCGTCAAATTTTAAGTGGAATACACTAGCAAAGTAAGTCTGGTAGACAAGATGAGATGCACACACCAACAATTATGTCTTTTTTTACTAAAGTTCATTAAACAAAATACAGAAAAGTCACATACATGCGTAACATAATTTTGCTTCTATAATTCAGGCTGCTCCATGTATTTTGAATGGCATTTTGCACATTGTGTTTGAACCCCGAAGTTTCTTGACCATCCATCTATTTTAACATNTCCATGTATTTTGAATGGCATTTTGCACATTGTGTTTGAACCCCGAAGTTTCTTGACCATCCATCTATTTTAACATCTTTACAGGAAACCCATTTTATTTTAACACTTATCTCATGAAGGATAGTCTATTATTGCCCTAAACCGCAGGCAAACTCTATTGATTGTNCCATTTTATTTTAACACTTATCTCATGAAGGATAGTCTATTATTGCCCTAAACCGCAGGCAAACTCTATTGATTGTGCACACAGCCCAGCTGTCACAGGAATTATAAGGGGGTGGGGCCAAAGTAAGCCAGTCACCCTCCCCTCTTGTGACCACTTGTGTGTAGGGCATATATGGCGCGCGAGACCTGTGTAATAGACTTCTAATTATAAGTTAACATTTTCATAATAAAGCCTCTGATTTTCCAGCATTAAGTCAGTGAAAATGGACTTCACACACACTAAAAGTTACACATAGCACTATGTTTAGGCGTCTTTTTGGGCCAACAAGGGGCAGTCATATATGTCCATCTAGAGCAGTGGTACTCAGACTTTTTTTTAGGGGACCATATTAAGAAAAACTAAGACCGCCGCAGGCCGCACTTGCGACACTTGACATAATAATATTTGTGAACTAAAAGTAGGTAGGCAATTCGATGAAATTTAAAATTCTTAGTGTTGTGCATCGTTTTGCAATTTGTTTGTTTATTCATTCGATACGGTGATGGCGGGCGGAGGTAGTACATCAAAAATATGTACAGAAATTGCCTGACTGATAAAATAATGAAAAATATTGTCTAGTTTCATCAGTGACTTTAACTTTTAATAAATTTGTATTATTTATTGCTTTTTAATTTTTGTAATGGACACCCTAAAAATAAGAATTGGGTAACTTGTATCTACTGAAGCCGGCGAGNGTATTGCTTTTTAATTTTTGTAATGGACACCCTAAAAATAAGAATTGGGTAACTTGTATCTACTGAAGCCGGCGAGCGCGAGCCACAAAGAATGGGCCCGCGGGCCACAATTTGAGTACCCCTAATCTAGAGTATCAATTTTTTTTGAGAGATTTGTGTCTATGAAAATAAATTAATGTTTAATTAGAAACTTGTCATTTTCATGCCAGAGATGGTTAAACTTGGACTNTTTGTGTCTATGAAAATAAATTAATGTTTAATTAGAAACTTGTCATTTTCATGCCAGAGATGGTTAAACTTGGACTTCTTGCAAAAAATTTCACATTTTGATTTGTAGGCATTGGGGTGAGTCAAAATTAGTCCAGAATTTTTCAAACCAAACCATTTATTACAAGTACAACTATCCCGCAGTGCTGATCCTATTGCCAGAAATTGTAAGGGGTCATATCAGTGGGGTTCTACTGTATTTTACTTCTATTTGTAATGCAATTTTGTGTTACTCTGTCCGAGTTTCCAGTAAATACTGTACATTGGTAATGTAGATACTGTCATAGCATTGTGCTGAAATGCGAAGTTGTCTCGAAGATACATTTTTTTGGTTTTGTCATAAACCAGCATTTAAATTTTAAAGGGAAGAGATTGGACANTTTGTGTCTATGAAAATAAATTAATGTTTAATTAGAAACTTGTCATTTTCATGCCAGAGATGGTTAAACTTGGACTACTTGCAAAAAATTTCACATTTTGATTTGTAGGCATTGGGGTGAGTCAAAATTAGTCCAGAATTTTTCAAACCAAACCATTTATTACAAGTACAACTATCCCGCAGTGCTGATCCTATTTCCAGAAATTGTAAGGGGTCATATCAGTGGGGTTCTACTGTATTTTACTTCTATTTGTAATGCAATTTTGTGTTACTCTGTCCGAGTTTCCAGTAAATATCCAGTATCCAGTAAATACTATACATTGGTAATGTAGATACTGTCATAGCATTGTGCTGAAATGCAAAGTTGTCTCGAAGATACATTTTTTTGGTTTTGTCATAAACCAGCATTTAAATTTTAAAGGGAAGAGATTGGACANAAAGTTGTCTCGAAGATACATTTTTTTGGTTTTGTCATAAACCAGCATTTAAATTTTAAAGGGAAGAGATTGGACAGTTTATACTTTTGCTTTGAAGTGTTATAGCAAAAGAAAAAAGCAGTCTATTTTTAGATTAGATTACTAACCCACCCATGTCAACCCTTCATTATGTCACTAAAGGTGCATCACTTATGTATAATGAAAATATAAGCTCTTGACCAAGCTTTATTTAAAGTTTATAAGTATGTGAAGGTACCAGAATGTGTTTGCAGGATATCATTACATCATACTGCTTTTCTTATGAACTAGATAAACATCATCACAAGTTAACTATTTTGGAGGTCCTGAAATTCTTGGATCATTATCAGAAATTATTTACTATTTTGGAGGTCCTGAAATACTTGGATCATTATCAGAAATTATTTACCTAAGAAGTTCATAAGACTGCAGTAATGTACTTCAACTTTATGTAATGNACTTGGATCATTATCAGAAATTATTTACCTAAGAAGTTCATAAGACTGCAGTAATGTACTTCAACTTTATGTAATGAGACAGTAATTACAAAATTTACACTAAGTAGAAAATTTCATGAGCTGATTTATTTATTTTTAAAGTTCAGTTATTTTTAGATCTACATATTTTTATGCTTGCATTATTCATTATTAAAATCCCCTACGCTAGCAGATTTTATTATGTGAGGATTGCTTTTATTTTCTAAGATTTCAGATTAGTAATTTTTTTTAAGTATGACAACATTTTGCAACCAGTTTGAGTTTGTGTCACATAGTAATGTCGTAAAGTTTTTAATCTTCTTTTAATTTATCATTTTGTGATTATAATTTTTGTGGTATTATTTCATATTATTATTTTGTTATATATTATTTCAACATGGTAGGCTTGTAACATGCCAGACTCTGAGCTATTTGAGCTTATATCGGAGAACCGGTCCATGTCTCGTAAACTGGAAGACTATGGAGCTCAGAAGTCTACTTCCATTTCCACTGCAAAACGTTTAGCAGAATTTCTTGGAGACCAAATGGTGAAAGATGCTGGTTTGGCATGTCGCTTTATCATCTCGAAGAAACCAGAAGGCTCTCCAGTCACTGAAAGGTAATTGCATGAGATAACACTGCTTAACATTAGGATTATTTTCTAGCTCTTCAGAAACAAAGTAAGGGTTAGCTAACTATGTTGAGTGTAATTTTTGATAGAAACTGGTAGGTACCCTGTTCCCATTAAATTTAATTGTTATACTACTGTAATATTAATTACTTNTAATTTTTGATAGAAACTGGTAGGTACCCTGTTCCCATTAAATTTAATTGTTATACTACTGTAATATTAATTACTTAAATTTAATAAACATTGCCATTTGTTAATTATTACTCATTAGAAGATGAGAAAATTTTAATAATATTGCAGGAGTGACTGACTTTCTGTTGGTACATGCCATTATGTCAATATTAGACAAATAGATAACTACCTGATGTACATGTACTTGGATATTTTAATTTTATTACTTCTGACCAGCTGGTCACAAGTGGTGTTGTAGTAGACAATGCCTCCCACTTCCACAGTTCAAACAAGGTACCGGGTCAGCAGCTGGCATGCAATGGGACACTATTCTTTGTGCAGTGGTACACCAAATAATGAGCTACTGGTGTTGAGTTCCAGTTCTACAGTTGCTGGCTGGCAGTAGGAATGGGATGGGATGCTGTGTGCCTACATTGCACGAGAGAAACAGTGGGGACAGAGGTTCTCCGTGTGGCATTGGCATTGTGAATTAACTCTGGTAGACTGCATTGTGCACGAGTTGCATCTTTCCAAAAGGCAAAACCTGCCTTGGGTTGGCTAGCAAGTGGTGCAACAATTAGAAGCTTGGCTAGATCGTAACTATTTTCAGCCAGCAATAAAGGGATGTAATTTATAGTTCCAGCTGTATCACTGTTTGCTGAAACCTTAGTNAGAAGCTTGGCTAGATCGTAACTATTTTCAGCCAGCAATAAAGGGATGTAATTTATAGTTCCAGCTGTATCACTGTTTGCTGAAACCTTAGTCCATTTGTACGATTCTCTCACCATCAGAGGAGCAGTGTGGTTCACGACCCTACTTCAGCTGTGAAGTCTATGGTCACCTGCTCAGGGAGCCTGTCCTCTTGAGGTAATGTGGTTCACTACTCTGTCTCAGCCATGTAGTATGTGCGCACACATGTGTGTGCATGCACCTGCCTGGGTACTTATTCCTCTGGGGTAGCATGGAGAGTCAGACGTCCTCCAGTTTCGGGTATGCTATTGATGCCATCTAATACAGTGGGCCCCCGTATAACCAGAAGGAGCCTTGAGGAGGCCCAAGCGTGGTTTGCCGATGCTATGGACAAAATCCAGTCTGGCTGTGTTGTTAGTGGACACTCACCCTGCAATCTTGTTCTTTGACGATGTAATTCCTGACTTGACTGTAGTCTGTGTTACTTGTGCACCTGCCCATTGAAGTGGTGTGGTTCCTGATCCTGTGCCGGCATTGTGGTGTGAGTGCATTTGCAGTAAACGGTCTTCTGTATGACAGTGTGATCTACAATCCAACCACTGTTATGAAAAGTGTGTACGCCCGCTCACGGACGTTGTCTCCTGAGTCGGCATGGTTCACAACCCAACTACAGTTGTATGGACCATGGTAACCTACCTGGGTAAGCCAAAATTGCTGCCCAGAAGGAATTTCCTCACATCACCCCACACTCCCTTTTTTGAATGCCTTAAGCTGGACTCACAGTAGTCCGCCACACCCATCAGTCATCCATCAATCCAGCAGTCATGTGATTTTCAGCCAATCGCAGGGCAGATTTTTTTCCATCCATCTGTTCATTAAATGTTTACCAATCGTTGACTTTTGACAGACTGATGGATGAGCCATCGCCTTCCGCATTCCTTGGATGTATATATCTACTTTGCAATAAATTGCAATGCTGTGGATCAGTTATTTATTTATCTTTAGTTTTAAAGTTGAAAACAGGAGTTTATAATCATTCACAACCTCCAGAAACACTTTCAGATCTCGTAAGAGCTGCCCAGATGAAGTGGAACCTTCTTCTGGAACATTACATCAACACATTGATTACAAGCATGCCACGTCATGTTAGGAACCTGTACAATGCACATGGCTGTGATATTGGAAAAATTGTTGTTTTGTTAGAAACACTTTGAATTTCACGTTTTATATTGGTACAGTTGCTAATATTTAATTGCTATGCTTTTTTTTTTTTNTGTTAGAAACACTTTGAATTTCACGTTTTATATTGGTACAGTTGCTAATATTTAATTGCTATGCTTTTTTTTTTTTAAATGTATATACCATACTTTTTGGTTTTCTTTATGTATATTCCAAACTTTTTGTGAGGTGTTTATTTTGAGTACCTTTTGAGCATGTCCCATCACTGATGACTTCTTTGTACCAGATGAACTCTGACTACAGCTGTTGTTCATCACCACACTAGTAACCTCCTAAATTATTATGTAGTTGCTGTGTAACCCTTTTGTATCACTGGCATGGACCACTCTTGTAGTGGAAGTTTATAATCCCTCCAGGCCATTGCTCTGACACCACTAAAATGAAACAACCATGCTAGTTACTGACTAGTGATCGAATGAAAATATTTAAAGAACCAAAGAGTACAAACCAAAGAGTACAAACTAACTAGATGGCAGCAGTAGTTACTTATTATGATATTCTAACAACAACCACTCCCATGTAGTGGGTGAACATCTAGGTGTGGTAGGAACTTCCCCCTTCCCATTCCCGGAGGATAAAGGATAATGCAATGTAATCTGGCCAGACGTAAACTGGAAACAAGGAATCCTCTGGTAGCCTGGGAAGGGGGTGTTTGGGGGGTGGGGTAGTTCTCCAGCCACTTAAAGAGTTCATCTGTTTGCCTTCTCTTATCCTCAAGATGGGGTAGAATCACATATTTGGTGATGGCACTGTGGCACTGGGCTACTTTTCTTTGTCTTACCTTTCAANATATTTAAAGAACCAAAGAGTACAAACCAACTAGATGGCAGCAGTAGTTACTTATTATGATATTCTAACAACAACCTCTCCCATGTAGTGGGTGAACATCTAGGTGTGGTAGGAACTTCCCCCTTCCCATTCCCGGAGGATAAAGGATAATGCAATGTAATCTGGCCAGACGTAAACTGGAAACAAGGAATCCTCTGGTAGCCTGGGAAGGGGGTGTTTGGGGGGGTGGGGTAGTTCTCCAGCCACTTAAAGAGTTCATCTGTTTGCCTTCTCTTATCCTCAAGATGGGGTAGAATCACATATTTGGTGATGGCACTGTGGCACTGGGCTACTTTTCTTTGTCTTACCTTTCAACCCTCTGCAATAAGAAATCTCGTGTTTATGTTTTGACACCTTCTCATGACAGCCACAAACTCATGTTTCCTGCTGAAGTGTCAAACAGGAGAGATATGCTGTATAACCAGAATAAAGGTCCATTGAGCCAGTAGGATAAAAGTTATGTACCCTGAGGTCACCCATTTTAATGTAAAAATTGTTTATTAAGTGATGCCTACTGGCTTTTAAATTTAGGTAGTTTTCTGACAGTGGATATCACTTACCTTCTTTCTCATGACGTCAGGTGGCATGGCCCCTGTTGGGTAGTCCACCCTCCTGAACAGTGGCCAGTGTTCGCTGTGTCGGGGCATGATGACAATATCCCAAAACTCAAATCTTCTCAACTCGCCTTGCTGAACACTCATGAAATTCCGGAAGAGCTCCCTGTACTCCAATGAATTTCATCAAGGTCCAAGTTGGTTCGCATTATGGCTTATGTTAGGTGTTTCATCAGACGTGCCAAAACACAACCTTGTAACATTGGTTCCTTAACAAGTTCGGAACTGGAGGAAGCTGCTCTTCTTGTATGCAAATGCATCCAACATGCTCGTCTACATGACAACTTGAAACACCTTATTGGAGGGAAGCCTTGTTCAACACGAATACAGCACTTGGCACCCTTTCTGGATATGCATGGTGTGCTTAGAGCTCAGGGCGGGCGGTCGTTTGTCCAATACCAACATGTACTTTCCAACTAAGTACCCAATCATACTGCCGAAAGACCATGCAGTGGTTGAAGCAATGGGTGATCATTACCGCCTGAGACATCCGCATGCAGCACCACAATTACTGCAGTCTCTCGTATTACAGAAATTCTGGATTTTTTCAGCCCAATCCCTAATTCGATCTAGAGTCTTCAAGTGTATGCGGTGCTTCCGGTGTCGGCCTGTAAACACTCCTCCACTTATGGGTGATTTGCCGGCAGAGAGAGTCATGTCCTCTGGAACCTTTGGGTCAAACTGGAGTGAATTATGCTGGACGTATTTTTATCAGACAAAATGAGTTACGTCGTGGCACTACTTAGAAGGCTTACCTGTCCATCTACATTTGTTTTGCAACTAAGGCAGTGCACATTGAGGTTGTGACTGTTCTATTTGCTGATAGTTTTGTTGCAGCCTTAACATGGTTTGTGTCAAGACGAGGATTGTGCACGAGTCTCTATTCAAATTGTGGGACCATTGTTGTGGGCGCAGCAAGGTAGCTTCAACAATCCTTTATCCAACTTCTTAAGTCTCCCATTGTTGAAAGCTGCTCTTTTGACTCACTCATTAATTTTCATTTTCTTCCCCCAGTAAGTCTCCATCAAGGTGGGTTATGGGAAGCAGCTGTGAAGTCAGCCAAATACCACCTCAGACGAGTCATTGGCTATCAGATTCTCACTTTGGAGGAGTTAATGACATTGTGTACTAAGGTTGAAGCTGTCCTCAATTCCAGACCATTAACACCATCATCCGACATCCGACCTGTGTGACCTTGCTGTCCTTACACCGGGGCAATTTCTTATTGGTAGACCCCTTGTAGCTGTCCCTGAATCGTGTGATGAGAACTGTGATAGTGCACTCTGCCTGTCCCGGAAATGGAAAATGGTCTGTGCACTTTCCAATCAGTTTTGCAGACGATGGTATTGTGAGTATCTTCAACACCTGCAACCTCGGGGCAAATGGCAAACCAACCAACCAGGACTCATTGTGGGAGATTTGGTCCTTGTAGGTGAAGAACGTATACCTCCATTGGGCTGGTGCTTGGTCAGAGTCGTCAAGTTACATCCTAAAGCAGACAACATCGTCAGAGTGGTGGAAGTGCACACCCAAAAGGGACAGTTGTGCCGACCGGTACACAAGCTGTACCGCCTGCCAACCCAGTAATGCTCTCAAGTTCTCAAAATGTGATATTTTGTATATAGTGTGACTGTTTGTGTGTGTACTCTGAGACCTCAGTCGGTCTCAGAGGGCGGTATGATGTATATTCTCATGTACTATATCGTGTGTGTGGGTGTGGAACTATAAAGCACACAGCGTGCATGTATCCACTATCTCGTAAGTAGTCCAGCAGCATTCCCAGGAGGAGCAGTGAATACCGAGATGGCGAGGCGATAAGTTCGCCTGTGATGAGTGTCCATCATTATCTTTCCCTCTCGAATGCTTATTAATAAAATCTTGCAACAGTAAGCTTAGAGAGAATGGTTACTTGTTAGATCATTGTCATACTTGAGGGAAAGAAATAATTAGTCTATCAAGTAACCTGTTCATAGGGCTGAAAGTGTTAATATTAGTTATTTCTTGTGTTTTGGCATACAGTGACTGTCAGTATTGTTTTGTCTTGAACAGTCAATACTGTAATTTGATTACATGAGCAGTACATTAAAAAAATAATTTAAGAACAAACATGTAATGAGGGTTAATTATTTTTATAAAATTCCACAGGGCGATACCTCTTGCCATCTTCCAGTCCGAGCCAAGTGTAAAGAGACATTATCTGCGTAAGTGGCTGAAAGACACATCCTTGAATGACGTGGATATCCGTGAAGTGCTGGACTGGGATTACTATATAGAGAGGCTGGGAGGAACCATCCAAAAGATAGTTACCATACCTGCTGCAATGCAAGGGGTATTACAGCACAGTTATTAAGTGTTAAGGGGCCTGCTTACCTGGAGCTATTTTCCATGTTTCAGGCAGAGAAGTACGAGTGTGACAGCGGCTACACTGTTATGCGCATAAATGTACTATCGCGTGTAAGTGCAAGGCTCCAAACTGACGTGCAGTGTTATTGTCATGCTGCGTGTGCCTATAGGACTATAAGCAGCGGATGTAAGTGATATCTTGAAATCACCCAACAAGCCTCACCTGAAGTATGTGTTCTTGTCATAGATCAGTATAATGGATGCATGTGTAATAGTTTTGTGGAAAACCATGTATTTCAAACACACTGCAATGCAGTTGAAGCACCAGGTAGGCAGGCCTCTTGAGTGATTTATTGGTCTAGTGTATTTGTATATGCTTTTGATCAACCTTGTTTTGCAACTCCCTTATGAGAGCACAAATTATGTTTTATGATATTTAAGGATGCAGACTTGCTAGAAAAGTAACTGTCATAGGCTGTCCTGAAATATTTAAATTCCATATATATAAAAGTAGTTGAAGAAATAATAAACAAAGTGATCTACATTTTCAAATGTTGAAAGTTTGTATGGTACAGGCTGTTCGCTGTTATTTAAGCACTTTTGAAATCAACCTTTAAAAAATGTCACTGCCCCTGCCTGTATATATTTTAACAGGCACACTGACTGGCAAGCGCTCAGTAAAGTTGGTAACGACGGAAGGAAAGTATTCCCATGTCTTAATGTTGATTTTAAATTGTTGGATAAGCATTTGTGAATACTGAAATTATTACTTTTTTTTTCAAATTCATATAAATGTAAGAATTAACAAATTTTTTTAATATTTTCTTTTCAAATAATTATAGTTTACTTGGCTGATGCACGAACAAAGTGCTGAGGCCCATGGCAATGTCAATTTTACATATGGCGGGAGAATACTCAATATGTGTACAAGTAAATCTCAAGGAGGTCTTTCAAAAGTGCTCAATTTACCATAAATGGTAATTTGGGATAGTAACAATTTTGGCATCCAAAAATGTTTTACCTCAAGTCGTTGAACTTTATTTTGTGTAACTGTTCATAATGTAAACTTCCTTTGGCATGTCATATTACAATATTGTTCTTATTACCCATAAATGGTGGTGTATTTTATACAACATGCCCTTATAATTCCAAGCCATTTTAGTGATATAATGCAAACATACCAGTGAAGTAAAGTTTTCTAATACAGTGCAATATACATGTTTTCATGTTTATATCACTATTTTACATGGCCACCCTACTTTTGGAAACATTGTCCTCGGCATCCTTGTGTAGCTCAAAACATTTTCCTGTCGCTGGTTTCCAGTTAACTAAAATCTTTCTAAATAAACCTTCGAAAAAATTCCTGCCAGTAGCTACATATATTTAAATGGACACAGTAAAGTTGAGAATAACATAGGGAAATTAGTTCCATGTATGAATATTGTATTGAAAGTGTGGCATTTAATTTTTGTTAAGTTTTTTTTTCCTTCTTTTTTTTTTCCCCAGATATGAGGAAGAATTAGCAAATTAATAAAATTTTACTTAGCATATGTAAAAATGTTGCAGTTACTTTTGATCAAAACATGAATACATTCATGAAGGCTGACAATTTTATGGAGTGGTGACACATCTTGTTAAGACACTGTTGTAGTACCCATAATGCCATGTTGTGTCAACTGTAGGTCCAGAAATGGCATGTAATATTCAGATGCCTGTCTCCAGTAGTGATGTTTTTTGCGTGAAAAGTATAAGGGCTCATAAATGTGGGTCTTGATCAATTTATCATACAAAATATGGTCACTCACACGGTACCGTGCACCATGTGTAAAATTAGAGTGCCTTTCACATCTATGTAATAATTAGTACTAACATTTTTATCACTTAATCAAGTTTATTTTTATAGTAGTGCCAACAGGTTAATTGTTTCTTCACATTTTAAAATTTTACAATATGCTGTACTGAAAAATATATCACCATAATTTCATCATCATCATCATATTAAATGCTTTTCAGCTGCCGAACCCAGTGCCTCGAGTGCAACATCCTGAATGGTTGCATANATCATCATCATCATATTAAATGCTTTTCAGCTGCCGAACCCAGTGCCTCGAGTGCAACATCCTGAATGGTTGCATAAGAAGATGTTGGAAAAGACAGACACCCTTAAACAGAAGAGGATTAATGAGATGTTCATTGTAAAGTCTAAGCAAGTTCAACAACCACAGCATGATGTAAGTTGGGACATCAGGGATATCTGTCACAATTAAAATTGTTTAGAAGTGACAGTGTCTTTACTGACTTTAGAATTGTTTCTGCAAAGTCACAACTGTCAAAATTAGTAATTATATTCGGTACTGTTAACTAATGTTTTTGTCAGTCTGTGAGCTTTGGACACCAAGGAGCATGACTGTCATGTTCTGTGCATCTGCAGACAAGGGGTTATGTTAGTGTCTCCTCGGTACTTTATGAAACTGTTTGCATTTATCATTTGCTTTGTACTTCAGTGCCAGTACTGTAGTTTTTTTTTTNACCTTATTGGAGGGAAGCCTTGTTCAACACGAATACAGCACTTGGCACCCTTTCTGGATATGCATGGTGTGCTTAGTGCTCAGGGCGGGCGGTCATTTGTCGAATACCAACATGTACTTTCCAACTAAGTACCCAATCATACTGCCGAAAGACCATGCAGTGGTTGAAGCAATGGGTGATCATTACCGCCTGAGACATCCGCATGCAGCACCACAATTACTGCAANTGCTCTTCTTGTATGCAAATGCATCCAACATGCTCGTCTACATGACAACTTGAAACACCTTATTGGAGGGAAGCCTTGTTCAACACGAATACAGCACTTGGCACCCTTTCTGGATATGCATGGTGTGCTTAGTGCTCAGGGCGGGCGGTCATTTGTCGAATACCAACATGTACTTTCCAACTAAGTACCCAATCATACTGCCGAAAGACCATGCAGTGGTTGAAGCAATGGGTGATCATTACCGCCTGAGACATCCGCATGCAGCACCACAATTACTGCAATCTCTCGTATTACAGAAATTCTGGATTTTTTCAGCCCAATCCCTAATTCGATCTAGAGTCTTCAAGTGTATGCGGTGCTTCCGGTGTCGGCCTGTAAACACTCCTCCACTTATGGGTGATTTGCCGGCAGAGAGAGTCATGTCCTCTGGAACCTTTGGGTCAGACTGGAGTGGATTATGCTGGACGTATTTTTATCAGACAAAATGAGTTACGTCGTGGCACTACTCAGAAGGCTTACCTGTCCATCTACATTTGTTTTGCAACTAAGGCAGTGCACATTGAGGTTGTGACTGTTCTATTTGCTGATAGTTTTGTTGCAGCCTTAACATGGTTTGTGTCAAGACGAGGATTGTGCACGAGTCTCTATTCGGATTGTGGGACCATTGCTGTGGGCGCAGCAAGGCAGCTTCAACAATCCTTTATCCAACTTCTTAAGTCTCCCATTGTTGAAAGCTGCTCTTTTTTACTCACTCATTAATTTTCATTTTCTTTCCCCAGTAAGTCCCCATCAAAGTGGGTTATGGGAAGCAGCTGTGAAGTCAGCCAAATACCACCTCAGACGAGTCATTGGCAATCAGATTCTCACTTTGGAGGAGTTAATGACATTGTGCACTAAGGTTGAAGCTGTCCTCAATTCCAGACCATTAACACCATCATCCGACCCATGTGACTTTGCTGCCCTTACACCGGGGCAATTTCTTATTGGTAGACCCCTTGTAGCTGTCCCTGAATCGTGTGATGAGAACTGTGATAGTGCACTCTGCCTGTCCCGGAAATGGAAAATGGTCTGTGCACTTTCCAATCAGTTTTGCAGACGATGGTATTGTGAGTATCTTCAACACCTGCAACCTCGGGGCAAATGGCAAACCAACCAACCAGGACTCATTGTGGGAGATTTGGTCCTTGTAGGTGAAGAACGTATACCTCCATTGGGCTGGTGCTTGGTCAGAGTCGTCAAGTTACATCCTAAAGCAGACAACATCGTCAGAGTGGTGGAAGTGCACACCCAAAAGGGACAGTTGTGCCGACCGGTACACAAGCTGTACCGCCTGCCAACCCAGTAATGCTCTCAAGTTCTCAAAATGTGATATTTTGTATATAGTGTGACTGTTTGTGTGTGTACTCTGAGACCTCAGTCGGTCTCAGAGGGCGGTATGATGTATATTCTCATGTACTATATCGTGTGTGTGGGTGTGGAACTATAAAGCACACAGCGTGCATGTATCCACTATCTCGTAAGTAGTCCAGCAGCATTCCCAGGAGGAGCAGTGAATACCGAAATGGTGAGGCGATAAGTTTGCCTGTGATGAGTGTCCATCATTATCTTTCCCTCTCGAATGCTTATCAATAAAATCTTGCAACAGTAAGCTTAGAGTGAATGGTTACTTGTTAGATCATTATCATATTTGAGAGAAAGAAATAATTGGTCTATCAAGTAACCCGTTCATAGAGCTGAAAGTGTTAATATTAGTTGTTTCTTGTGTTTTGGCATACAGTGACTGTGACTGTCTGTATTGTTTTGCCTTGAACAGGCAATACTGTAATTTGATTACATGAGCAGTACATTAAAAAAATAATTTAAGAACAAACATGTAATGAGGGTTAATTATTTTTATAAAATTCCACAGGGCGATACCTCTTGCCATCTTCCAGTCCGAGCCAAGTGTAAAGAGACATTATCTGCGTAAGTGGCTGAAAGACACATCCTTGAATGACGTGGATATCCGTGAAGTGCTGGACTGGGATTACTATATAGAGAGGCTGGGAGGAACCATCCAAAAGATAGTTACCATACCTGCTGCAATGCAAGGGGTATTACAGCACAGTTATTAAGTGTTAAGGGGCCTGCTTACCTGGAGCTATTTTCCATGTTTCAGGCAGAGAAGTACGAGTGTGACAGCGGCTACACTGTTATGCGCATAAATGTACTATCGCGTGTAAGTGCAAGGCTCCAAACTGACGTGCAGTGTTATTGTCATGCTGCGTGTGCCTATAGGACTATAAGCAGCGGATGTAAGTGATATCTTGAAATCACCCAACAAGCCTCACCTGAAGTATGTGTTCTTGTCATAGATCAGTATAATGGATGCATGTGTAATAGTTTTGTGGAAAACCATGTATTTCAAACACACTGCAATGCAGTTGAAGCACCAGGTAGGCAGGCCTCTTGAGTGATTTATTGGTCTAGTGTATTTGTATATGCTTTTGATCAACCTTGTTTTGCAACTCCCTTATGAGAGCACAAATTATGTTTTATGATATTTAAGGATGCAGACTTGCTAGAAAAGTACCTGTCATAGGCTGTCCTGAAATATTTAAATTCCATATATATAAAAGTAGTTGAAGAAATAATAAACAAAGTGATCTACATTTTCAAATGTTGAAAGTTTGTATGGTACAGGCTGTTCGCTGTTATTTAAGCACTTTTGAAATCAACCTTTGAAAAATGTCACTGCCCCTGCCTGTATATATTTTAACAGGCACACTGACTGGCAAGCGCCCAGTAAAGTTGGTAACGACGGAAGGAAAGTATTCCCATGTCTTAATGTTGATTTGAAATTGTTGGATAAGCATTTGTGAATACTAAAATTATTATTTTTTTTTTTTAAATTCATAGAAGTCTAAGAATTAGCAAATTTTTTAAATATTTTCTTTTAGAATAATTATNTTAATATTTTCTTTTCAAATAATTATAGTTTACTTGGCTGATGCACGAACGAAGTGCTGAGGCCCATGGCAATGTCAATTTTACATATGGCGGGAGAATACTCAATATGTGTACAAGTAAATCACAAGCAGGTCTTTCAAAGGTGCTCAATTTACCATAAATAGTAATTTGGGATAGTAACAATTTTGGCATCCAAAAATGTTTTACCTCGAAGTCGTTGAACTTTATTTTGTGTAACTGTTCATAATGTAAACTTCCTTTGGCATGTCATATTACAATATTGTTCTTATTACCCATAAATGGTGGTGTATTTTATACAACATGCCCTTAAAATTCCAAGCCATTTTAGTGATATAATGCAAACATACCAGTGAAGTAAAGTTTTCTAATACAGTGCAATATACATGTTTTCATGTTTATATCACTATTTAACATGGCCACCCTACTTTTGGAAACATTGTCCTCGGCATCCTTGTGTAGCTCAAAACATTTTCCTGTCGCTGGTTTCCAGTTAACTAAAAACTTTCTAAATAAACTTTCGAAAAAATTCCTGCCAGTAGCTACATATATTTTAATGGACACATTGACTGCCAAGGTTCCCAGTAAAGTTGAGAATACCATAGGGAAATTAGTTCCATGTATGAATATTGTATTGAAAGTGTGGCATTTAATTTTTGTTAAGTTTTTTTTTCCTTCTTTTTTTTTTCCCCAGATATGAGGAAGAATTAGCAAATTAATAAAATTTTACTACGCATATGTAAAAATGTTGCAGTCACTTTTGATCAAAACATGAATACATTCATGAAGGCTGACAATTTTATGGAGTGGTGACACATCTTGTTAAGACACTGTTGTAGTACCCATAATGCCATGTTGTGTCAACTGTAGGTCCAGAAATGGCTATGTAATATTGAGATGCCTGTCTCCAGTAGTGATGTCTTTTGCGTGAAAAGTATAAGGGCTCATAAATGTGGGTCTTGATCAATTTATCATACAAAATATGGTCACTCACATGGTACCGTGCACCATGTGTAAAATTAGAGTGCCTTTCACATCTATGTCATAATTAGTACTAACATTTTTGTCACTTAATCAAGTTTATTTTTATAGTAGGGCCAACAGGTTAATTGTTTCTTTACATTTTAGAATTTTGCAATATGCAGTACTGAAAAATATATCACCATAATTTCATCATCATCATCATATTAAATGCTTTTCAGCTGCCGAACCCAGTGCCTCGAGTGCAACATCCTGAATGGTTGCATAAGAAGATGTTGGAAAAGACAGACACCCTTAAACAGAAGAGGATTAATGAGATGTTCATTGTAAAGTCTAAGCAAGTTCAACAACCACAGCATGATGTAAGTTGGGACATCAGGGATATCTGTCACAATTAAAATTGTTTAGAAGTGACAGTGTCTTTACTGACTTTAGAATTGTTTCTGCGAAGTCACAACTGTCAAAGTTAGTAATTATATTCGGTACTGTTAACTAATGTTTTTGTCAGTCTGTGAGCTTTGGACACCAAGGAGCATGACTGTCATGTTCTATGCATCTGCAGACAAGGGGTTATGTTAGTGTCTCCTCGGTACTTTATGAAACTGTTTGCATTTATCATTTGCTTTGTACTTCAGTGCCAGTACTGTAGTTTTTTTTTTGCATTGGTGCAATTGCATGTGTGTATCTTTGTAAACAGTAAGACTGTTAAGTCATTCTTTAAACAATGAAATCTTCATAAATATTTTCAGCATCNGTGTGTATCTTTGTAAACAGTAAGACTGTTAAGTCATTCTTTAAACAATGAAATCTTCATAAATATTTTCAGCATCCATGTTTATGTGTGTATAAAAACATTATAACAAATGTACACGTGCTTTTCCCCCCTCCCCATGTAGATATACAGGAAGAAGTGTAATACATTTTGGTTTTAGTCAGAAGACATGTTTGCGCCAGAGATGGTAGCTGAGCGGCAAGTGGGGGACATAGAAGATGTCGCAGGAAAGGCGACTACTACTTCTGGTAGGCCTGTTGTTCAGCAGACCAAGAGGAAGCAGATGGAAATAGATGGCAGCATTTCTCAGGATACTTCTAGGTCAGCCTCCCTGATGACCCAGAGCTGGAGGGAGATACTGGGTCCACCACCTCTCCTTGGAACTACTAAGGTTAATCCCATTTTACATGAAAACATTTCTCCGTGGAAACTGACAAGTTTAAATCACTTATGGTTAGCATAATCAGGTCAATGCATGGAAATCGAAACAAATGTGAACAGAATCCAAATCATAGTCAGTGAAGAAGGGCAAAAAAAGCAGAGCTGTTTTTGTACCAGACAAACAAAAATGTGTGTAATCAGAAANTCATAGTCAGTGAAGAAGGGCAAAAAAAGCAGAGCTGTTTTTGTACCAGACAAACAAAAATGTGTGTAATCAGAAAGGAAACGCCTCACAATAATTCTTGTTCACTGGAGCAAAGATGGGTGGAAAAGGCAAGAAAGATAAATGTGAGTGAAAGGTGGAGTTTTTTGTGTCACATACTGTGCACATCTGTGTTGGCATTGGTTGGCACAGATGTGGGTGGTGCGTGGAATATGGTTTACTGTGCATACATAGCTCACTCGATGGGTACATCATAGGAAAGGAAATTCCACCAGAAACTTTACTCCCCTCCTCCCATCTAGTGACAACACATAAGGGTAGNGGTACATCATAGGAAAGGAAATTCCACCAGAAACTTTACTCCCCTCCTCCCATCTAGTGACAACACATAAGGGTAGCAACTCTGTAATCACAATTTTTTTTTAATCTATTGGCAGGCTTTGGAATTGGTTTTAATCAGTTTTTGTCAGAATTCCTAAGATTTTCACAGCAATCTTGTATTTTTACATATTTTGTACACAATTTTTTTTTTCTTTCATGGTTCCTCAAAATGTATCTTTAGAATGGGATGTTTATATGAATGAGGTGTCCATATGAACTTGTTGCCACAAAATCAAAGTTCAATGTACGTTCTATTCATATTAATAAATTTAATGGATGTGCATACACATGCTCACATTCATGTGTACACATATACATGTGTGTGTGTGCACTTAGTACGTTATTGTATGAAATTAATATGTAAAACTAAAGTATGCTGTGCTTATAGTATTCCCGTAAAGCAATTTATTCAAAATATTGTTTTATGGAATTATGTATTGACTTACATCTTCATTACTTGGGCAGTTTCTCCCCATTCCATGCCCAAGAAATATTTATATGCACTCCTGGTTACAAAAAATATGATCTTAAGCTGAATACCTGCTTGCAGTTGAAGTTCGGCTCAAAATATCCTTCAAACTCAAAACGCTAGACCTTCTTTATCACTGGCAGGTCATTCAGCCAGCAACTGACGAGACATTGTTTTATAATTAATGAAAGGAAATAACACATTGATTAAATAAACATAAATATTTAAAGGTGAGTGTGATTTGAGTGAAATTATTCCTCCGAATTGTAGACATCAATGCAAATTACCATCAAAATTGGCATTAAAAACAGAGCTGTGAATTGGCACCTGACAAAGATAATTTGTTTATCATTTGCTAGAATATAAGATATTATAGATTCATCAAAGAATATTCTGAAAGATAGGTGTGTTCTGGTTAAAACTATTCTTCAGAACTACAGATATATACACAGGTTACCATCGAAATTAGCAAGGGAAACCAGACCACAAATCTGCTGAGGATGTGCCCGACGAGAGAGTTTGTTTATGGGTAGCTATACAATAAGATATTATTCATTCACAAAACCATNTTGTTTATGGGTAGCTATACAATAAGATATTATTCATTCACAAAACCATATTTTAAAAGGCAGCAATGATCCTGTCAAAATCATTTCTCAAAACGGCAGATATGAAACATATTACTGTAAAAATTAGCATAAAAACCAAATCACGAATCAGCCTAAGATTTGCTGCATGATGAAACAGTTTATTCATTCCCAAAACTATAATATAAAACGTGGGTGTGTTCCACTTAAAATTATTCTTCAGGACTGCAGATATGAACACAGATTACTGTCNAGATATTATTCATTCACAAAACCATATTTTAAAAGGCAGCAATGATCCTGTCAAAATCATTTCTCAAAACGGCAGATATGAAACATATTACTGTAAAAATACAATTATTATCCTCATTGTACAACTTATTTTCTTGTATGTAATAAACGAGATTGAGCTTGACTTGAATCTTGGGAACTTTTCAATAAGCTCGCTCAGTCTAAAATTTAACTAAAAATCTTAGGCTCGCAGACTGTAATGTTCCGGCCCGTTAGTTAAAACATATTTATATATATTGCAGCCTCACAGTTGTGCGCCATCTTGTAACGTTGCGGACCTATTACACTGCCGAATGTTTACGTTGCCACGGCTTGCACATAGGTAGAATATGAGACTCAGTACCAGGTGATGCTGATTAATAAAAAAAAGAAGTTCCAGATTAGTTTGCTTTATACTTTATTTATCATTGAAGTTTCACAGTTCACAGACGACTTTCCAGTTTGCAGAGTACGAACTTTCACAATTAGTTATACCAGTGCAGAAAACAGCGCCACAGTCGTTTACAGTTTATTAATGTCTCAAACTTGCATCGCAAGACTAAGTTACGAAGGCAGGAGGGATGTTCGTTCCCTCCTGGCACCCTAACGACCCCCCACACCGGCGGAAATAAGTTGATAGAATTTAGGGGACGTTAAACTGAAAAATAAATGTGAACCAAAGATCTTACGGTCACGGGTGCTTGCCGGTGTGGGTGAAATTCTTCACGCCTGATGCGTCTTCTCACGCCCGATGCGTCTTCTTCGACGGTTGGTTACTTTGTTCCTCTAGGCGATAGGCACCACCAGTATATATTAGGCAGGCCTATCCGCACCTTCTCCTAAGATAAGCGCATGGCATCCGGCATCTGCCAGTAGCGTCATCCAAAACTACGCTGTGTCCCGCGCTCACAACATGTTATCGTACCCGCAACTGCGTCACAGGAAACTAAAACTGTTGACACCGTCCACTTCCAGAGAACCGAACGTCACGTCGCAGCCGGAAAGTTTCTGTATAATGCTGACGCATAACCAAAACAACAACTTTCGAAATGAGACAGTAAACGGACTCCTGTTACAACGTAAACAGCAGATGTCCGTCCGATAACCTTCAAAAGCACACGTCTGCTCGATAAACAAACTATCATGGGAAACGAACCACCACGGCTTTAACTTTAAACCTGATAAAATATTACGAAGCTTTCCAAAGCTAAATACACACAAAAGAATTTTACACCTGTGTCCCGAAAAATTTAGCATATTGCGTCATTACATTACCCCCCTCGGTTTGGGATGGATTTTGAAGAAATCTTTCCCAAAGCGAAACCTATCTTGAATGATGCTGTTCTGTAAACCACTGTGCCTCTGTTCGTTGTAAACACTTTACATATAACATGGTAATTAATTCATCACAAAAATATTTACTTACTTAACTCCTGATCAAATTATTTACCTCACTGTTGAAGAGTGACAAGCTATTGACAAGGATGCTGCAAGAAAATTACACCTTTCTGGTTTCAATTATTTACTGGTTGTTACTATTTGTGTGGTTAAGGGTGTATTTCTACCTGTGCCATTGATTCTTCATTTTGGGTTGCTGCCTTTTGGTCTCTCGTTGGGATCAGCACACCACTTCCAAAAGGGGACCCAGGTCTGCCCAGAACTATAAAAAAGTCACTGCGACTGCCTCTCATAGGTCAGTGCTGAGAAAAAACATTAAACGCCACTGCGACTGCCTCTCTCTAGGTCAGTGCTGACAAAAAACAAAGGGCCCCAGACCTGTCCCAAACCAAATACACTTCACTTTGTGCCACTGATCCCAGGACACCATAAACTGCAGCAACATCTCCTAACTACTTCCTCAGATACTTAAGGCTCAATACTCTAAAACACCTCCACCACTTCAACCTTTGGAAATTTAAGTACCATTTACTGCATCCTTAATTAATCCTCTTAATAATTCCCATTGTCAACTATGATTTCCAAACTCCCATTAATTATATGTTTCTCTACATTAACACAGTTTTCATTTGAAAATAGAATTTATAAACCTTCATAAAGCACTTCCTGTTCGGTACTCTGCATTAATTATATCACATTACTTACAATTACACCATAGCCCATGACAGCTTTAGCTTCCACTACATAATTGCAAAGGTATATTTAAATTCACAAAACCCTGATACACTTTATAGTAATTATAATATTAGGACATTTTCCTTAGACTAATTAGTAATTTTGTCAAAAAAAATTTTATTAAGGACTTACCAATTGCCTTTTCTTCAACGTAACGTGAAAGTAATTAAATTATAAAACATTGTAGCATAATATTATAATAATCACTGTAGTACATATTTTGAAATAAAAAACTTCTTATATTTAAAGAGAACTCACAAAGTTCTTTCATAATTTAAACCTTGCGTGTATATGCACAGTACAAAATATACTGTTAAACTATAATTTTCAACCATTGCAATGTCAAACTTTAACAATTAACAAAAAATCACGATATCAAATACAATGCTCATCAAATAAAATACTCAGAAGTGTTTTGTTTTTTTGGCTCTAAGTAATTTCATAATAGTTTTAAAACACTGAGCAAATACTTTTTCAAGACAAAACATACTGAACAAACTGAATTACAATAATGCAATGCAAAAGAGCACACTATTCTCCACCTGTATTGCTAATTGCACATACAAAATATTATTATGACAATCCACTACATAGTAACATAACCTCAATCAGTAGCACAAAAATTGTCTTCAAGGAGCGTTATCAGTCATACCTAAAATTCAAAATTCCCACGACACTGTATGCACTTCACATGTTGTCCTTTTGTCCAGTGCTTAGAGTTGTTCATTATATATTCACTATCCCTTTGCCTATTAGTTCCTTAACATACATTTGCTTCTTCCTGGCATAAAAATTATAAAATACTAGTTTTAACCATTATTACACGTAAATTTATTGTACAATTCCTTTTTAAAACATATTGACAGTAACAAACTGTCTCACAATTACTAATCCTTACCACATAATCATGCACTAGTCAGCAATCTGAACTCTGCTCCTATCCTATTCCTTTATTCTCTATTGCCTCTCCCAAGGCCGGAGAAGGGAAATGTGATAATTTACTCCATGTATCTGGTATACGTCACGGCCTACTTTATCTTCTATAACATATGGGCCTTCATACAGTAAGAAGAATTTGTGAAATTCCTTACGCTCTGAAGATGAGAGAGTTTTATTTTGGATTAACACCTTATCCCCCTTTTTTTTTTTAACACAATGGGGTTATGTTTCCTATCATTCCTTTCTTTTCTCTTTGCAGCCTTCACTACTAACCTTTTGTTTACTCTTTGAAACTTGACTGCTAGATTGGTGTAAACTTGCAGTGGAAACTTCACCAATTTAGTCAGCTGTGATTCTGGTTGCTGCGCTTTAATTAACTCTACAGGCGTATACCCTGTGCTGTCGTGGTGCACGTTATTCAAAAGGTGCTCGATTTCTGCTACCTTTCCTACCCACGAGCTATGGTTCTTGTGGCAGAAAACTCTAAGCCTCCCCAATTCCCTCATTACTCTCTCGGTGGGGTTTGCTGAAGGATGGTACACTGAGGTATATCCAGTGGCTGATTTACACATTTGCCGCCAGTAGGCTATTCAAATTTTGCCGCCCCTACCGACCTCTACAATTGGATACCCTAGTTCACAATCATATTAATTACAATTTTTTTGTCAATGAAATTGTAACTTTATGATTTGTGCACTATCGTCCTAATTACACCACCTTTTCCCCGTAATTAGTATGATTGTGAACTAGGGGATCGATGTGTCAGTTTCTAGATTATTTTTACAACCCAATGATTTAGTTAAAATTGCACAAGAAATAGTTTTTGGGTATATTTCTGAGCTAATAAAATCTCAATCATGTACTACTAATAAGGCGGGGCAAGGTATGCCTCAATACTACTTAAACAATAATGTACATTCGGTAAACGTAATTAAATGATTTTTATTGCGCTTACTTACAGTTAAAAAAAAATATATTCAATTATCTGGTAACAATCCGGCTGATGTCGATGCAATTCAATTAATTAAGTTATGAAAGTTAAAATACCTTTTTGCACGATTTTCTATTGGCAAAATCATCAATTTTATCATCGTATGAAATCTTGTTCATTAGTTCTGCACAAAAGAGCTAAGGCGTTTAGCTTTTCTTGGCTTAAGGTAGATCTTAGATAGTTTTTCACCCGTTTTAAGCAAGAAAAGCTTCTCTTACCCAAAAAATTTGTCGCTGGTGTACATAGAGCCATGCGAACTGCTATATCCAAGTTTGGATAAACGTTTTGCAAATTCTGTTTTCGCAGGAACGAAGATAGACTTTTCAATGATCCAGAATCTGGTTTTACCAAAATTCTTTCAGAAGAAAGGTGGCATTGAAAATGTATGCATTCTTGAACTAAGTCAGTCTCTAAATCATTAGGATACATTTCTTCCAAGAAAAGGGCTTTTTCCGTAAGGGTTGATGATGACAATTCACTCATTTTGGTCAGAAATGAAAACTTTTCATTGAACCTGTTGTAGGCCTCCTGCCATTTTTCTAATTCAGATACGAGTCTATCAATGAGGACGAGAAATGTGTTAACCCTGAAAGTATCACTCGCAGTCATTCTCATCTCTTCAGCGGGTGTTTCATCATAATTTTTTTTCTTCCCGGTTGTCTTTTTCCCATGTCTTTTGTATACTGCTTCGACAGGCTTAATTCCATCGCCTTTTGTTCGAAATACTTAAAATTTTCTCGTTCAGCTACGAAAAACTTGCAAAGAGATTTGTAGTGATCGGCAACAGTGATCAAATCTACAGTAGAAGCCTGAATTTGAACATTTACTGTGCTTATTCTTTCCAAAAAAACATTCCACACAACATACATTACCGCCGTTTCCAGTTTTTCTAAATTCAAAAGTATTCCCGTCGCTTCGTTTCGCGTTACAGGCTTTTCGGTACAATCATCCTTGATTGATTCCAAAGTTTTAAGGACTTCGTGCCAACAATCTCTCAAACTTCTACATGCGTCCTCTCTAGCTGTCCAACGTGTCAAATTTACTCTCTTTACCGTTTTCCCTTTCCCGATTTCAGTCATTAATTTTTGCCAGCGCTGTGTCAAACTTACAAAAAACTTAGATTTCTTGAAGCAACATGTGGAAGTGACAAGCTTCTGTGCAAGATTCAGCAGCCGCAGTTGCCACTAAATTTAAAGAGTGGGCAGAGCAAGGAACGAAAAAAACAAAAGGTGCTTGGCTTTGAATTTGAGCCTGTAAGCCATTGTACACACCAGACATGTTCGCGGCATTATCATATGATTGTCCACGACAGTCTTCAATATTTATGCCCAGTGTTTTGAGTTCCGAAATAATGGCAGAAAACATTTCTTCAGCTTTATGTCCCACTGAGGGCAAACACTTGAGAAATCTTTCACACGGTTCACCTGTTTCCAAAACGTATATAATGACGAGGGTAAGTTGGTCCACATGTGCTATATCTGGTGTTGAATCAATGATTAAGGAAAAATATTTCGCCCTTCTTATCTCGTCTCCAATGTGTTTTAAGACTTTATGACCCATCAAGAGAATAAACTCATCGCAAACGGTCTTTGATAAGTAACTGGTACTTCCAGATCCTTGATTCTCAAATCGTTCAATATGACTGGCTAAAAAAGGATCGAATTCAGCTAACAGTTCCAAAATCATACAATAATTTCCGTTATGCGGATCACCGAACTTTTCATTTTTTCCTCTGAAAGCGAGGCCTCTTGAACACAGTCGCTTCACTACAGCAACAACCCTCTTCAGAATGTTTCTCCAGTAAGTAATTTCTTCATCAATCTGGACATGCAGTAAATTATTGAGTCGGCCACCAATCTCACTTCTAACTTTCAAAATAAGGATACTAGATTTATGACGCGCAGAGTTTTCATGCTGAGCTACTCGGTGTTCTGCATTTTTCCAGTCATTAAATCCTTTGTTCTCAAACTAAGTCCTATTCTCCAATGGACCGAATTTCTAAAAAGGGCACGCAATATACAGATCTTTTACTTTCAGAATAAACCAGCCAATTTCGGTCATTCACTTCATTATTTTTCATTTTTCTTTGGAAGATACTCACTGGCAAGAAACGACGCTGATCAGCATATATTTTTTCACTTTTAGAGAAGTCACAAGACTTGTTTTGATCGAAGCCGTACCTTGCGATAATCTCCCTTAAGGTATCGTTGATTTTCCGTAAAGCTGGATCTTTGTTTAGATTTACTGTTGTTTGCACTTGGTCATTACTTAACGTCTGATTCTGATACGCATCTTCAATTGTTATACTTATTGATGATTCCTCTACCGCCTCTACGTCAAAAACATAAATATCCGTTTTTTCAAAAGTAGATGGTTCAACAGATAGATAACTGTTGTTGTTGGGCCGCAGAGTTCAAATCCGTTTAATCTTTTCCAGATTGTATTGTGTCAGTGCATGTTGTTGAAGTTCCTGGTCTTTCAACACTACTTCCGCTTCCACTTTTAAAAAAACTGTCAATTTTTATCGTTTTACGGATAATCTGTTCTTATTCTTCTTTTTTCATTTTGGCCTTCTTTTTTATACTCAGCTCCACTAAGTCGCTTTCTCCCATCACTCATTTTAATAATTTCCTGGATTCCAAGAACTTAAATAAAAAAGGTTACATTGGGTGTTTTATTTCTCGTACATCCTTTTTTCAGCCTTCAGACATTGAATAATTGCCTAACATAAGTACAAGAAATTTACTTAAGTATGATATAACAAAAAAATCGAAATTTCTTTGCATAGCTTTCGAAACAGCTATTTATCAAGTTAAATTACGTCCTACTGATTCGTTATGGATGATTTATTGTAATATATTATGATTACTTACCTACTATAAGTTTCTACGCACCGGTGATATTATGCTATGAAATTATTCATACAATCCACGAAACACTTTGAAAAATTACAGCACACAACCAGAAAAAGTAAATACGGGACGGGACTTGCCCGTTTGTATCGCCGGCCGCCGCTCTATATCTATCTCTCTGGAACTCAATGCCACCACGTGGCGTATGCCTACAACAGCACGACCCCGCCTCGGCTCCCGCGGCGGCCGCGCCGCGCTCGTGCCGTCAATTTGGCCAGACACACTTAGCGAACGGTCATGTCCCTCGTTCCCGCGCCACAACTAAACGCGACTACGCAAATTGTAGAAAATATTATCTAAGTGGTGAAACATATTACATGTTGAATTGTTTGTGTGGACCTAATAACATTTAGGTATATAAATATGAATCTTTTTAATTTCTGTAAGACGTAAAACAAAATTTTGCCCCAAATTTGCCGCCCCTAAAATCTGCCGCCCTAGGCTCCAGCCTACTCAGCCTGCTGGTAAATCCGCCACTGGGTATATCCTACCTGTATTCCTAATAGATTCTCTAGTGCTACCCTCCATTTTCTACTCCTAAACTGTGTTCCATTATCCGATATTACCTTCTTGGGCATTCCTACCTCTAGTACATACTTATCAGTAATTCTTTGGGTAACCGCCTTAGCAGATGCCTTAATGGGTACAATCTTACAAATTTTGAAAAAACATCTAAAACTACCAGTAAATATTTCATACCCTGGTGCCCAGCTGGCATTGGACCAAACAAGTCTACTGTCACTACCTCAAACAGTTCTTTAGCTAAGACATGTTGCCTAGTCCCATAACTCTTAAGGTTTGGTATCTTTGTTTTTGCACACAAGAGGCATTCCTTGATATTCTTAGCTACTCGACGATAAATATTCCTTACCCAACAAAATTCTTGAATAAATTTAACTGTTTTAGCAATTCCAAAATGGCCACATTCTACACGTGCCTTTACACATATCTCATCTGCCAAATTATCAGGAATACACAACACCCATTGCTCTTCCCCTATTTCTTTTCTCCTAAATAGGATTCCATTTTGAATAACAAATAAGTCCGATATTACATCCCTACAATTTCCTGACTTTATTTCCTCCAACACTTTCGCATATTTTGCATCTCTACCTATTTCCCGGTTCAATTTCCCTACCAATCCCTGGTACAATGCCACTTGTTTTTTAGATGCCCTAAGAAAAAACTTTCTCTCCCAAGATCTATCCTCCCCCTGGCAACTGGATAATGCATATTCAGATCATATTCCTGTAAGGCCAAAATCCACCTAGTTATCCTTCCATGCAACAATTTCCATGACCCGATATGGCACAATGCCTTATGGTCAGTTTGGACTTCAGTCGGTTTACCAAAAATGTATGTTCTAAATTTTTGTGTCGCAAACACCAAACTAAGCAATTCCTTTTCCGTTACCGTATAGTTTAACTCAGCTGTGTTGAGAGCGCTACTAGCAAAAACAATTGGCTTCTGTTCATTATCCTCGTACTGGAAAAGTACTGCTCCTACAGCCTTATCTGAAGCATCACAAGCAATGTAAAATTTCTGGTTTAACCTAGGGTGATGTAAAATAACCGATGATACTAACTTTTCTTTCAATTTCTCTAAAGCTTGCTGTTGCTCTATTCCCCAAATCCATGTTTTTCCTTTCTGCATTAATTCTCGTAATGGTGAACAAATTTCAGTAAAGTTTGCTATGTACCTTCTGAAAAAGTTAAAAAATCCTATTAATCTCTCAAATTGTTTCCTATTTGAAGCTATTGGGTAATTTAAAATCGCCTTCATTTTTTCTGGGTCAACTTTTATTCCCTGTGGATTTACCACATTACCTAAAAAATGAATTTCTTCCTTTATCCAAATTAACTGTTAATCCCCCTTCATTTGGTTTCTTAAGAACCATTTGTAACTGTAAACAATGTTCATTAAACTCCCTCGAAGCAATCAGTATATCATCTACATAGACAGTTGCAAATTCTAATACTTCAGGTCCTAATACCTGTTCTATTCCTCTAATGAAGTGACTTACGGAAACATTTAATCCAAATGGTAGGCGTGTAAAACAATATGATGTTCCTTGCACTTTGAAGGCAGTATACTTCCTACTCTCTTCCTTTAAGGGAATATGAAGCAACCGGGTCTATTTTTGAAAAATATTGACATCCTTCAAATTTTTGTAATAATTCATCCCTGTCTGGTATTATAATAGTATTTAATTTCTTGCATCTACGCAAAGCCTTACATTCCCATCTTTTTTCCTGACTACAACTAACGGGTTCAAATACTCTGAAGGATGTCTTTCGATTATTTGACACTTTACCATTCTCTGAATTTCTTTATTTATTGCAAGTCGAACTGCATATGGTACTGGATATGGCTTAATTACAAAAGGTTTGTGTTCTTTTACTACTAACTCACATTCATACCTTTTGTTCAATCCTGGAAAATTTGAAAAAACCTTTCTTTCGGACTCTAGAACATTATTGATTGTATTTGCCATGTCTGAGGTAATTCCCCTACCTGCTTTAATATATTGAAACTTATTATTGATTGAGGGGTTATCTCTTTTTGCTTCTTCTGTCATTAACCTATGACAGTCAATTGAATTTTGTTTATTTCCTTGCCCATATTTTCCTTCAATTATCCTTAACTGTAATGGTTTTCTACCCCCCTGTTCTTCACAAAATGGAATTACTGTTTCACCCCCCATTAGTTGTATTGTTTTATTTGCATAGTTAATAATAGCTTGATATTGTCTCAACCAATCAGACCCTATTACTGCCTCAATACTCAATCCCTTTACCACCAAAAAACTTATCCAAAAACACTGTTGTCCAAAAGTTATTTCTATCATTACTTGTCTTTTCACATTTTTATTTCTGACCCCTGTTGCTCCCACTATAGTTACATTTGAAACTGCAATACTAGGTAAATCTGACTTAATGATTTCTTTAATAGTGTTCTCACATTGTTCTGACATAGCAGTGACTTCGCTTCCAGAATCAACTAATATGGGTAACAATATCTGCTCTTTCCCTGCGACTGTCCCTATTATCACTGGACATCCATTATTTTGATCATTTTCATTTTCTTGTTCCCATTCTGTTCCTATTAATTCTGATCCTAATTTAATGAAATTTTGAGTAGACACAACAGCAATTTCTCTCCTGCAACTATTTTCTGCCCATGATCCTATTGTAGGGGTAGGCTCTGGGCAGTGGCCCTCCCCTCTAATTCGTTTAAATGTGGGGCTGAAGGTGATGGTTGGGGACTGAGATTTGGATCTCTTTGCTTCAGTTTTTCACCTTCCCTTTGACCTGATCCAGTGCCTCTGTAGTTCCTGTTATCTCTCCTATTCCTATTATTTCCCCAATTCCTGTTAATTCCCCAATTCCGTCCTATGTATCGGTTTTGAACTTCCCTATTGTAATGACCTTGATACCTCGCATTACCCCCTTGACGATAATTAATCCCACCTGGTTTATATCTGTTTTCCTGGGCTCCTGTCCCCTGTGCAGATGTTTCCTGTCCCCTTTTATCATTCCTATCCTTCTGATACGGTTTGTGCTCATAATTCTTGTCACCATATCTACCTTCCCATTCATCTCGCCTATAAAAAGCCTCAAGGAGGGCCACAACTTCATCTATTCTCGTCGCACGAGACCCTATAATTCCATCCTGTATCCTCGCAGGGAAATGGTGCACTGTGTGTGTTAGAAACCTTTCCTCTGTTATTGGACAATCCAAAAATTTAACCTGCAGGTAAAGATTTTGCAAATACTCGGCCCAGGGGCCACCCCACTGTGAGTACCTTCCTGTGAATAAATTTTGCAAGAATTCATCCTTCAGTTCAGCCATCTCTCGACTTTAGACCTCGGACAGGCAAAATACCTCCATCTTGGCAGAACCTTTAAATATTGAATTATTCTGTGCATTCAGATGGGGGATCTGGAATCACAAACATTTGCTACTTTCAAAAACATCATATTCTGAATCAAGTAGCTATGTAAAGCAGGTACTAAATTATGCAAGTTGTCCTAAAAACAGTGCTTCATTTTCATATTCCATTGAAAACTAGGGAGGAGGGGGAGCATGTGACCAGAAAAGTAAAATTTTAGTTGTAAGGCACCTCAACATCAAAGGAAGACTTCTTGGTTACACTATAATCTGTAGCGAACTCAGTGCTGCGTATGAAAGGCATATCTTATCCTGTGTTTCATATCTACATAAAAACTTCAGTACCGTAATCACCAATTGGCTTGTGTAATATCTAAAATGAAATGGTGATCCAGTGGAAAGTGTGTCCTTACTAGCCAATGTGAGAACCTTCATGCAAAGTAGGGAATGATGCACAGAGCAAGCAAAGAAATTGGAAGAACTCCAGTGTGTAGGAAAGACTACGTATCTAGGTGATGCAGTTACTAATGAAAACTGGTGTGGTTGAGTGGAATTTTGCAGCACAGTTGTTAATTTATTTGTTGAAAATAACAGTACAATTGGTAAATTCTAATAGTTACCCTACTTTCTAGTTTTTTTTTGTGCTATTAGGTAAAAGTCTTAATGTTGTTCTTCAAGTTCATGTAATTTATTTTTATTATCATCATCACTATTATTATTATTTACTAACAAATTTTATGTGTTTTCTGCAGGTATATTGACATGTGTAAATGTGTTGTTGAGCGTTTTTTATCAAATTACTTGATTCTTTGCTACATACCGTCATTGAAATTACATCTCATGACCCATCTGTCCCAAACAAATAATGCTTATTTTCCATTTTACTGTGGAGGTTTCTGCTACTACAATACGTTACAGTCTCAGATGTATATTGGTTGTGTCGACTTGCTACTTTAAAAATTATGGTAGTGTTCTGTGTTGGTATGTTGTGAATGAACAGTGTACCTTTGAAGATGTTGGTCACAAATCACTGTTGGTATGAGTGCTAGCAACTCTTTTTGTGTACAGGAAGAGCGCACTGCATGGATTCAGTACCAGAAGAAGAAATGGGAACTTCAGGCCCAGCAGCGAGCCAGCCGCAACAGTGCCGCCAGTAGGAAGAAAGTGCGTGGCGAGGAGGAGAGTGCAAGGGGTCGGGGTGTGGTGAGAAACCCCACAGCTGGTACACTCGGTGGCTTTCTGCGCCGCACACAACGCACACTCCTCGACACTCCATGGCAGATTGTGCAGGTGAGAAACATGCTCTCTCTGCAGCATGCCGTGCATAAGTGTGTGGATGTGCATTTCCTTCATGGCAGTGTTTTGTGTTGTGTCCTGATATGTAAAGTAGCAACATTTCTTTTTGCAATTTATTTAGCAATATTTTTTATAGAAAATAAGCAATTGAAATTTGTCTGAAGGGGGACATTGTGAGAGTCCATGCTACCCTCCTTTCGATTGTCCAGCCCAGAGAACCAAGAATTTTGTTTTTGTTTATAAATTAAAGATCATTTTTGATTATAATTAAAATTTTGGTTTTGATAATAATAAACGTGGCATTAATGAGTTCTTGTAGACACTCTTAATCTTAGGATCACAACTATATTAACAGTTATTATTTTTGCAGATAATTTGGTACAAACTTTGTAAAGAGCATTATTTACGAAATAACAGTTTGATTTTTTTCCTAGTAAAATACAATCTTAAAAATTTTTAGTCTTATTAGTAATGATTTTCTATTTCAGTGAGAAATTAATTCACTTGAAAAACTAAATTAGTGAATTCTTTAAGTCAAAATACAAGTTTCACAGATGGTTATTATAAATTTAAATTTTTATGTTCTAACTTAATGTAATTTTTTTTTTTAAACTAAATTAAAAAATTAAAAGTATTAACTTAACCTATAACAAGTAAATTTGAAAGTGAAAATTGTACAAGTCTGACATGTATTAGTGTATTTGACACTAATTTGGTGTGACAAATTTTTCAATTTCTTATATCTTATAACATTTTGGATTTTTGTGTTTTTTTTCCTTGATTTGCCCCTGTACTATCCTGCACTACTTCTGAAATGAATGCAGTTATTCCAGGAAAGTACAAATGGATTAAATCAGATTGATTTTGTCGTTTATTAAAGTATGTACCATACTATAATTTTTGTGTTTTACAGATTTCGGAAACTAATCAGCCAGGACTCTTCAAGCTGTGGGCTTACGTTGGTCAGGAACTACATCAAATTAGGCTTTTTGTGCCCCGTATGTTCTATGTGAATCAGAGGTTCCCACGTGACGAGGCAGAAGAGGGTGCTCTGTGGAAGAAGTGCAGTCGTGTGTTGCCACGTTCAAGGCCTGTATTCAACCTGTATGAGTACAGCGTGCCAGAAGATTTGTACAGACAACACAGTCAGTAAGTGAACTACTGTTGTATTGCTTTTTTTTTTACTTATGTACTGTAGTTACAAAAAATGTTTGAAATGAGATAAAACAGAACTTTATCAGCTGAAGCAGCCGACAAGAAAGCAGATTCTGGTTGCATGTCATAAACTATATCATTATTTTGCAGTGTTGTTTTATGATAAAATGAATACAACTCACATTTTTATTGTGTGGTTTTCCCTGCGTTTTCCATGCTTGCCATGCCATTGTTCTTGCCAGAAGGCATGACGTAATTGCACAATAAGAGGATGGAGAAACACAATCGGAGAGATGGGACATTCAACACCGTAACGTAGTGGCAAGAGCGTGCAGTAATTTCTCCACAAACTACTACATACCTTTTGCCTATTGGCCTAGTTTTTCTCCTCTACCATCTTGTGTCGCACTGGTACAAGAGTACTTAAGTGACTGTGTTACTGGGGTCACTTGTTTTCCCTGTCTTAAGAGCATTAGCAGCTTGCTAGCACTCTGGTTGGTAAGAATTTGCCTTAGAGAAATACAGCAGTATGTCTCCCATTTAGAATATGCCAACCTTGTGCTGTGATGTCTACATTAGGAGTCATAGGCCAAAGGAGGAATCATTGTTGCATAATGTGATGAACAGTGGTAAAACCGAAATAACATGCTAATGCACCGTATAACACCAAAATTTAAGTTACGGCAAAAATAATAACAATTATATTCCAAATATTTTTGTAACAAGGTGATCAAAGGCGATACAAATTTTCTAAAAACTTAAATATTGGAACCAGAAAATATTTGAATACCTAAAATGTGATTATTTGTATGTCTTTATTTTATTTTAATAAAATGCTTGCTCTTCACCATATAGTTCTTTAAATGCAACATATTACAAATTTTGTGTGAATATGTGTTTATATATGTATGTTTGTTTACTTATATAGCGATCACAAGAATAAAAACAATAACACAGAAATCTTAAATGTTAAAAACGAAATTGAGCTAAAAATAAAACCATAAAATCTAGTCCCTTTGCATAAGGTGTTATAGTGTCACACATTCAATACAACTGCAGTTTCTGTAGGAAATAAAGCGGTCAGTGGAAGTCTATCCGTTATAGCAGAATGTGATGACCTTGAAAGGAAATGACAATCAAGACAGTTCCAGTGTAACCCATTGGCTCTACCTCTGGCTACAAGAGAGGAGATACACTAATATTGGGTACCAAGACTGTGGATTATGGAACTGCTCTTTTATTAATTAAGAGTATTGAATATTGAGGAAGTAAAAGAACACATCATCACAATATATTATTTTTGTGATTTGCCTTCTGGAGATGCTAGTTGGGTTAAGGAATCTGAACAGGGTATTCGTTGGAGGAAACTATCTTCAGAATGTGAACTACATACACATGACCTACATTACTTGTGACTCGTGTTGCCCAAGCAAAACTCTGTGATCTGTGAAGGGATACAGTCTCACGAGATGCATGGGATGCAATTGAAGGGGACACTGGTTGTAGTTAGTCTTGCAATCTTGTGATCAGAGGGTTCTGTGAAGTACATTCCCAGTATGTTTGTGCCAGGCTGTCATGGGACTCAAAACTGTTTAAAGCAACCCCAAGACTCAGTGATCTACATATAAACACTAAAGCAACTAAAGGATGCAGACAAGTAACAAAGTCTCTTTGTACCACGACCTGAGCTTACCAGGACCATGAGGAACCATAAATCCTATTTTTGTACAGATCACTTGTACAGCCAATTCTCTAAATCTCCTTGAATCTCAGACTCAAATTCATATCTACATTAACAGACATTTGTCTTTCTAAAGTATTTTGTATGACAATCAGTTACTATTTTCTTTTGAATTAATAAACAGGGAACACAAATTACAAATAATCATAATATGGTGTGAAAAGACACACAAAACAAACTGCTAATTTCCTCCTCAATTTTAATTTTTTAGAAATTGTGGTTACCACAATCTGTTGTTTTTTTAAATTTTAAATACTTGTTGAAAACACTCTTGCCTGATTTATCATTGGATGAAAATATTCAAATAGTTTCTGTTAGTATGTTTAATTGTTCCAAATTGCAGGCTTTTCAAACTTAACATTTGTAAATCATAACACACAATAAATATTAACAGTGAACTTTACAATAAGGAAACCAAAGGATTTTCTAAGTTACAAGTAAATGGTAAGGAAGTACAATAACTTTTGGGTAACAAATTTAAATTGACAGTAACTGCAGTGCAAAGTAGTTGAGGCATAAATTTTTTTAAAGATTATTTAAGTTAGTTTTAAAAATGATTAGTTGAATTATTTTAATGGAATACACATCAAATAATTGTAACAGAGGGGATAAAATAAAAATTCATAACAAACATTGGCAATTATTTCAATAACTATGAGGTGAACTTACATCTATTTCTGTATCGCAAATACCAAACGTGATAATAAAAATTCAAATTAAATCTTAGTAAAATTAAAAAATGAACTGTCATAAAAATAGTTTTGATTTACAGTATTAGTGCTGAAATGTTTTAACTTGTTCTCTGTGTTCGCAGGGAGCTCATGGCAGACTTGTCAATGCCTGATATTGAAGGCATCTATGAGACACAAGTAGCTCTGGAATTCAGAGCACTGGTGCAACTTGGCTGCATATGCGCCGTGGACCGCGCAGAAGCTCGGCGTATCTCAGCCTCTGGCAACAACACCGATACGTTTTCCTTGCACCAGTTGCAATTCCGCAGCCTTGCGCATTCTCCGTACCTGCACCGGCTGCCTGATGGCAGTCACAGCGTCAAGCATTTGTATCTGTATCACACTCGAGCGCCAGCTGGTCAGCGAGCGATGTTCGGCCTTTTCCTTGGTCCCAGCAAGAGGGGAGTGGTGTTTGTCCTGGACAGTGTGCGTACCAACCAGATGCCGAACATGGGCAACTTGTACAACACAGAGAGGATTAACAGGTGCGTCAAACATTACGTTCACTTACTTTAATAGTTTGCCATCTAGTTTTGTTTGCTTATAGGAAGCACCTATAGGATTATGATTGCCAAACACTGAATATTGTACAAGAGTTCCTGCAGTCATATGGGGAGGGGCTTTACCAGACTACTCTTTTGCTGTCGCAAACCTGTATTGTGTAAAGGAAACAAGTGATGTTGAAGATGGTTAGATTTAATTTTTTGTTTACTTGTGCTATGATTTGCGTGACATCTGCAAATTTCTTTTGTTAAAACGGGTTCTGTGCATCAATATGTATCATGTTTTAGAGACGTCTGCTTGGAAATCGCAGAATGGTATTTATTGCTAAGTGAGTAGGTTATGTCAACAGTGGAAATGGTTTTGGACATGTTACGTATATAGTGTATTAAATTTAGGTAAAGGTGATGAATAAGTTAGAGTAGGTAGGGTAAAGACATTAAGAAATACTAAGAATTAAAAAGCTAAATTGATTGAATGGTGAAAGATGTGTGGAAATCGAAGAAGGAATAATATGACATGCAGATGACAGTTTGCTATGCTGATCAAGTTTCCAGCTAAGGAAAAAAAATGCAAAGCCCTGCAATGTGTATTAAAACTTATTCATTACTATAGACTGTGTTTTGTTTTTGTTATGCATTCATAATAGTAGTACTGCTGATTCCCTTGTAAAGAGAGTTATGAAGTACATTGCCTACTTAAATAGTTTAGAGGATTTTTAATGTTTACTAGTTTTAAAATTGTATAGAAAATTGTTTGCAGAAAAGCAGTGGTGGTTTGTGATATTTTGTCAAGATGAGATATATTTGGACAGAGCTTACAGCGAGGTATTCAATGCCATCGCGGGTAAAGTGAGGTGATGTTTAGCTATCTGGCCTCAAATTTCCGAGTCAGCATGTTGCTGTTCTGCAAACACTACCCGGCTAGGTTGTGCCTCTATGAGTTGCACATACTTAACATTTTCCTGTTGGTTGGCTAGGAGGGGCTCAGGTGGAAGTATCCTTTCCTAGTCCTCTTAGACTGTGGGTGTCTTTCCCTCCATTTGTAGCTTGGGAAAGGGCGTCAGGTAACTGATTTAGCTTCCCAGGACAATGTTGAATACCGAGTGAGAATTTCTGCAGAACCAAGGCCCAGCAGCCTAGTTTAGACTTCGTAGCACTGGCTGTGTGTGACCAGACTGGCACATATTTATCAGTTAAGATAAAAAGTGCATCTTCCAGGTGGTAGTGGAACTTCTAGAATGCTCACATTACTGCCAATCATTCTTGTTTGTTGGAGTGGTACCTCCTTTCTGCTTCAGACAGAAGGAACCTGGCAGAGGCCGTTACCCTTTATAGCCTACTTTCCAAAAGAAAGAAAAACTTGTGAGATCACTTTCCTTTCTGTGTGTGTTTGCGCGTGTGTATTCCCCTTTTTTAACTTTTGAACGCATGAACCTAATGTTACCAAACTTTATATACATATAATACTTAGTAAAGTAAGGTCATCTGACTTTCATATTTTTTGACCGCATTGGGCACTTACTTTCAAAATGGCGGCTATTTTAAAATTTGGGGTGATAAGTCATATCTTGGGAACTATTCAACCGATTTAAACCAAATTTTGTATGCTGACAGAGCTCCAAGTAGGTATTAAATTTTGAGATGGATAATGTTTGTCCGCCATTTTGGAAAATGGCACCAAATAAAGAAATTAAAATTTTACATTATATATTGAAAACTATCCAACCAATTCTCACCCAATTTAGCAGGTAAGTAATACTATGATAGGCCTAGTAAACGTAAGTGATTGAACTTGATTAGGCAATTATTTTCGAAATGGTGGTAGTACAAATATTTTAGATTTATTTAGTATATCTAATTTTGGCCAAATTTTGTATACTGAAATTTTTAATTACAAGCATATATACCAACCCATAATTTTTTTTGTTGGTTATTTTGGATGATAGCACCATACGAATAAATAAATTTATTATGTCTTAATCTCAGTAAAAATTAACAGATTCCTATTATAGTTACCAAACAAGTAGTACTGATGCAGATTATGTTAAGTGATAGGTTTTAAGCATGTCAGACACTTATTTACAATATGGCAGCCATAGTCATTTTAGCTTAGAATGCTATACTGTCTAAACTATGTAATCAATTTCAACATAACTTTATATGCTGGCAGTAGATATTACAACTCAACCGTATGTACACGGAAAATCTTTTGTCGGCCATTTTGTATGTTAGCGCTATGCGAATAAATAAAGTTTTTATGTCATATCTCGGAAAACTATTGACCTATTCCTAACAAATTTGGCAAACAAGTAATACTAAGGCAGATAATGTTAAGTGGTATGTTTTAAACATGTCACTTAAAAAATGGCGGCTTTATAGGCATTTCTAGCATGAAATGCTATATTGTCGAAACCATCTAATTAATTCCAACTTATCTTTATATGCTGGCAGTAGATATTATAACTATCAACTCTATCAACACAGAGCATCTTTTGTCCTTGATTTTGTAAGATAGCGCAACATGAATTAATTAAGTTTTTATGTGGTATCTTGGGAAAAAATTGACAGATTCATACCAAATTTGGCAAATAAATAGTACTGCAGCAGGTGGTGTAAACCGGTATGTCTTAAGCAAGACAGGCACTTATTTTCAAAATGTTGGCTAAATAAATATTTTCGCTAAATGTATTTTACTAACAAAACAAATTTCAACTTAACTTTGTCTGCTGGCTGTACCTATTGCAATCATAAAATTTGTCTATGCAGAGAGTCTCATTTCTGGGTCATTTTGACCTCCATAATGCAGTGGATTGCACACTAGCTTATTGTACGAGGGTTTCTGGGATCAAGTCCTGGGTAAGGCACATGTGTATTTGTAATTGTCTCACTACTGTTGCATAAGTTTCAGGTTTAATTTCTAATGTTATTGCTTTCAAAGAGAAGTCAAATCCTACCTATCAACTCGGCTTTTAAGAACTTATTTAAAAATTAATTTTTCCCATTTTGAGGAAAGTAAGCTTATTAGTTATATCAGTAACTTGTTTCTCCTTCTGGGGTTTCTTGGTAGAGCGCTGCTCCCAGGCCTACTCTGCTGGCATCTGTTGGCAGGATGTGGGGCAAGCTCGGGAGCGGCCGGTGCAGCGTGTCAGGTTGGATAAACTTCTTCTTGAGCTGCTGAAAGGCTCACTCTTCAGTTTCCATTCAATGCTAGTTCTTATCTTTGCGCAGGAGGTCATTCAGTGACCCCATACATTCAGTGATTTTGGGTATGGAGTCTTGCAGCCAGTGCACAGCCCCAAGAACTTCTATATGTAGTTGCTTTTGATTCTCGTGTGTCCAAGCTTTGGCAACGGCTCATATCTTCTCTGTCTGGGCAAAGTTACCCTCTGGAGTGACCTGGTGTCCCCCAGAAAGTCAATCTCTGTCCTACCAAAGTGGCACTTAGACAGGCGGAAAGTGAGGCCATGTATCCCAAGCCTCTCCAGTACTAGCTGCAGGTGTGTCTGATCCTGCCAGTCCCTGGAGAATATAATTTAGTCTAGATATGCATAGCAGAATTCGCCTAGGTATCTGTCAAGACGTCAGCTGCCAGGAGGCATTAGAAAGTGGCGGTAGCATCCTCAAGGCCAAAAGGCAGTACGTACTTTAAATTGTAATGCTTCTCGATTGAGAGCTTTAAAAGTGGTATAAGGTCTTGAATTGGGGTGCACTGGTATTTGCCAATAACCATAGCACATGTTGAGGGTTCTAAGTATCGTGGCTTTCCGTAGTGCCTTAAGTGTGTCTCCTAGGTTGATGGCTGTGGGAGCTACTGGCTGAGTTACTAGGTTTAGGTCATAGTAATTGACGCAGAACCGCAGGGTGCCATCCTTCTTGGGGACAAGGACAACTCAAGCATTTAAGGCTGAATTGGAGTTGCTGCATTTCCTCTATCTGCTGCTTGATGATAGCTCGCCTCTTGACAGTTACTTCTCCCTGTCTATTGTGAATGATTTGCAGGCTGACTAGGTGGATTTCATGGGAAATGGTTATCTTCTGATGTAAGGTGCTCCTCTGTTCAAACACCTGTTTGTGTGTGTGCGCAATTTGTATCAACTGTTCCACCACTTCCCCTTTTAGCTGGTGGTTTAAAACCTCTCCTGTTATATCTTGCTGAGGTCCTGCCGTGATGAATTTCCTCCAAGTTACTGATCTCCTTTTGGTTTCCCCAATGTAGACTTGCCTGTAATTATAGTCTGTTACTCAGAGAGCCAGGGTTGTCTCAGCCATTCTGTGACGTGGAATCTGGTCTGTATGATTTTGGTAGTAAGTTGTAGGTTCAGGGTTATTTCTCTTTCCATGCTGAAGTGTGCCCCTTCCTGAGCCATGAATATAGTTCTTGTTGGCATCAGCTGAATCTGGTTAATGGACTCTGGTGGAATCTCAGAATTTCTGATGAAATTGGCTATGGCTGTCTGCTACGTCTGCTTTCCATGTACGAGCTCTCCTAACCAGATCTTGTAGGGTTTCCAGCTCTGGATTACGTAAATGAAAGCAGATCTCCAGTAGTAGGAAGCGCATGATGAGTTCAATTGCGTCAAATTTCCCGCCTGGGGTGTACCCTATGGAAATTAGGGCCTTATGACATACAAAGATTTCATCATCATCTCCCTCCCTTTGCGTTTGTCCATAGAGTTTGTTTGTTAACTTGGCGACCATGCACGGCCCTGAGAAATGTGCTATCAACCTTGTGACTAGCTGTTCCCAGCTGGTGATGAATTCCCCATATCGCCACCATCATCTTTCAGCTTTGCGGTGAAATTGTGCCTTTGCTTTGAGAACCCAAAAGATGTTTGGTAGTTGGATTCTTTCGAATTCCTAGGTGCAAGTTAACATAAAATTCTGCGGGTTTTCTTCAATACCGTTTGGCATGTCTGCCATCTAAAATATAGGCTTTCCAAGTCTTGCTTTGTCTGCCCAACCTAGGCAGTGATAATGGAAAGGGTATGGGCAGTTGGCACAGGCCACTATGTAACAGTTGAGTAAGCCCTGGGGAGTCAAGAGGTCACACCTAACCTGTCATTCACGGTAGTTGGGGTAGCAGTATTTGAGACCTTCTGTATCTCTCTCCTGATCTGACCAGCCTTTGCAGGCATAGTAGAAATCTACTCTGCAGTGGGCACACAACTGCCCTACAACCAGCCAGTACAACTGGCTGGTTGTAGGGCAGTCTTTGATATTGCAGGTTTGTTCATCTGTTAGTTGGCGGTTTTATTTGATGGAAGTCATAGTGGTCAAGTTTGTGGCGAACACATTGTGTTTAGCACAACTCCTCGAAGTCTTTAGTTCAAATGGACCATTGTGGCAGAGGGTCATTTTCTTAGGGGCTTCCTGGTTTTGTGTTCCATTGTAAAATATAGCCTCAATTGTCCCACATTGGGTGACAAGAAAGAAACTTGACACCGCAGCTATTGGGAGTCTGTGTAATTGGGGTGTGCCCACTGTTTCTCCCTCTGAGGGTAGGAATGCAGGGGCCCTTGTGATTGATTGAGATAACTAGCATGGTGCTTCAGTGTCTGCTTGAACTGCTCCCTTCTCTAGTAGCAAGGGCACTCTGCTGGGCCTAGGCTTGGACCTTACAGCTTCCTTGGCTAAGGCATAAGCCTGCTTGGCTGCCCTCCACTCCCCAGCCCGGTGGCGCTGCATATAGGAAAGTTGGAGAGAGAGAGGTTCAAGTGGGTGTCTAGCAGGTGTTGACACAGCCTTTGCATAAAACGTGGCGGTTCCTAAAAGTGGAGGCGATTCTGGGCGGCCTCCAAACTCTTATTTTTATGATTGATATTAAGAGTAGTAGTGACATAACAACTAGATCATTTCTTTAACATATTCAAGTTATTTCATATCTTTGAAAAAAATAAATATTTTTATTTGTCTCACAGTCATGCATGATTGCTTCTTGCAGCTATTGGCCTGTACCAAATTGTATAAACTTTTCAGTTCATCTCTGTAAAACTTTTTGAGATGAAGCACTATACTTACATTGCACTGAAAATTTTCAATGGATTTCAGCACCGGATACACCTTAAGGTCTCACATGAATTGTTGGTTGAATTTCAAACTTCTTTCCAGGATAAACCGAGGGAAGCCAGAAGAAATGCTGCCAGCCAAAGATCATGAGTTTGAGGTGCGTGTGGTGACAGAAGTGCGGCAGGTGTACAGACTGATACAAAGAGCGTTACAAGACTACAAGGATGAGAAGAAAGGTCCCACTCTATTGGCAGTGCAGTCACCACTTGGTGAGCACTTTTTGAATGTACTGTACCTCTTTTTGTTTGGTTTTTTTGTAGATTCCCCTTAAAAAAACAAGGGGTCCAGTAGTATTATGGAAATGAATTTTTTCTCTCCTGTGGAACAAAAATTAATAATATATTATAAGCATTTTCAAAATATAAATGAAAAATATTGTTTTGTGAGTGTTACCTTAATAAAGACTCAGTAAAAATTTTAACATTGTTGCCGTACCTGGCTGCTTGGGCCTTTGGCTCGGTCCTAACAAGCCCAGCTGCAGCACTTTGAGGCAACCCTGGGCATTGACCGGCCCCGGTGTGAGCACTGCATATGAGTGTAGTGCCGTTGATCAGGGAAAATAGAGTACCCCGTAGCTCATGGGTGGTGTGTTCGAAGAATAAAGGGAGAAGAGATATGTATAGGCAGAAAGACCTATTTCTAAGGTCCTACTTTTACGTTAAATAAAATGAGTTGATATTGGTATTAAAATTTTACTATTTCCCCAAAAAAATATTTTTATATTGTCAAATCAACTTTATAGCAAAAAATGCATGCATTATTATTAGAACATGAATATGATGTTTTTGCAACAATCAAATTAAATGGAATTTGTTATTCATTTTTTATTCAGTACACATTGAATTGGAAAACACTCAAAAATATTTAACAATAAGGATGAAAGGACAACCTTACGAGAGCACACTTATCATGTAACGCACATTGTCACGTCACAGTAATTTTTGTGCAATCAATCTTGTACACTATCGAGACATTTAAAACTGCCCAAGAACATTCACTAGGATTTGAGTTTTACAAGATTGTTATATCACCCACATACAGCTTTTGTTCATTTGTAGGTAACAATATTTTAATTAAATTCCATTCAGTTCAACATTACTCCTACATAAATCCACAATCTAACTATAAAATACTATTAAATATTTTATTATTGATAAAATAGAAATACTCCTTACATAGTAAAAATGTTTCTACAAAGAAGGGGCAGAAACCTATTTTTTTTTGTTTCCTTGCCAATATGAAAATTACAAAAATTTGCTTCCAATGTTGTGTTTTTTTCTTCTTCCTCCTCAAAGCAGTCAGCCAACTACAATCACCACCCTTGCTCAATAGTTACAAATGCCGTATTTGCTAGTTGTCAAGAACATAACCATAAAGCACAGAAAATGAGTAAAGTCAGCAGTGTTTAAAAAACTGTGCCAATATTAATCTGTATTATATACGTACTATTTAAGCTGTACTCACAACCATCCATCATATCTGTCAGTTGAAAGTGATTCACAACAATCCATCATCCGTCAATCCGAGGTATCCACTGCCTTGCATTTTATTTCTAAATGCGTATTCTCTTTTAAGGAATGTCGTCAGAAGGCGGTGGTATGTCCGTCGGAAGTTAAAGTATGACAGATGGACGGATAGAAAAAAAAAGTCTCCCTGCGATTGGTTGAATATCACATGATCACCGGACGGACGGGCGGGCGACTGATGGATGCGATGGATGGTTGTGAGTCTAGCTTAACTTTCATCGTATCACCAACATTTTTGTTTACAGATGTTTGTTTATAAATAAAATACACGTTAGGTGCGATTATGGCTCTCCCATGGCACTTGACTCAGTTTTAGGGTGGATTCTCATGGGTCAGGTAGCACCAGTACACCATTCATCCTCTTTGGCATCATTTTGCATCTCATTGTTGACCTTGTCTCCATTGGAAGACATTATGAGGCTTTTACAGTATTACAAGTTGTGTAAAATCACATTGATTAGTTGACCAGAGTTGTGGATTCTGTTGCTGGTACTATTTCCAAAAAAAATTTACCAAATTACATCTTGTCATAAATGTAAACTTGTAAGTTGTAAAATGCAAAAATAGCTTGTACTGACTGGTGTAGTTTTAATTTTTTAAGGTGTTAAACTGACATAGTTCATGCAATGATGCAAGCACATATTTTGCCGTAGATTTGCAAACCATGACTTCCCTTATACCGGGCATTGGGGAGTTGCCGCTGGTCCCAATCCACATGCAGGATTCTGAGAATGTGTGGGACCTGAACTGGCAACGGAACTGTGCCCGCACCATGGTGCGCCACTATCTGAACAGTGATATGGTGCTGGACTTAATGGTGGAACAGGCTCGCTACTTTCATGTACCTGTGGGCAACCTGCCTCCAGATGCCACCATGTTCGCAACTGACCTCTTCTATGCACGCCACCTTGCCAAGCACAACTTCCTGCTGTGGTGTTCGCCTACCGACCGACCCGACCTTGGTGGCCGGGAGGCTGATGATAACAGGTAGAGGCATTATTTTATGGCTTTAACTCCTTCTCATTTCCAAAATTTAAGATTTTGGTTATATTGTGTTTGTTGTACAGATACTGTACGTAGTTATTGTAATGTGTTTTTTTATTGTCATCTAATTATTAAATCTTTATCACAGTTTTCTAGAACAGTTTTTTGTTAAATAATAATTGTTACATGTTTAAAGATAAATTTTGTGATTTGGTAGTTTTGCTCTATTTTGTGTTTCACCATGAATTTTGACTTTGTTCTGTTTTACTGTCATCCACCACATAATATAATATGTGATCATCACATATAGTTTTGCTCTTCAGAGTCTCTGTTCGTAATGGTAAAGGAACAAGGTTATTCTGGTTTAATTCAGCTTTATTCCTAATGACAAAGGACAAGAAATTTCAGTGGTTTAGTGACCTGTAGGCTATGATCTATAGTTCTATGCATGTTCAGGCCGAACCTGTTTGTTCATTAACAGCTCTAGTGAATTGTCAGTTTTATAGGGGTGTTTTTTTTTTAAATAAATAAATTTATTTATATGTATATATTTTTCCAGCATTCTTCAGTGTGTGTCTTATAAATCATGATACAACTGTGAAAGGAAATTATATGAACACCTGTTTAGAATCTTGCTTGTCCTGAAATTTATCCATGGAATTTTCTTATGCATACTGATAACTGCTGTTTGATACAAAGCCAGTATGGTTGTACATGTATAAGCTGTTTGTGGTAAACCAAGCACTTTTGAAAGCCCTGCTTAAAATCTACTTGTATGCACTTTGTTCATGAGTCGGTCAAGTGAAACTGTGAAATTATTTGAAAAGCAAATGTTTTACAAATGTGTTAATCCTTAACCTCATATGCATTTAAAAACTGAAAGCAAAAGAAATAATTTGAGCATTCACAAATATTTACCTAACACTTATAATTCAAAGTTCAGACACACAACTACTGTCCCTCCATCGTTACAAAATTTACTGCAGGCTGGTCAGTAACCAAGAAATGAGGGAAAAGTGGGAAATATACAGTATTTGGAATGCTGCTGGAAAAGTATGAGAATTTTCTGAAAGGCGTCAATTTTTTTCTGGTTTATAAAATCTGCATTAGAAGTTTGGAAATGGTACCACGGGAAATAAACAATAAAGAATCTGCACTGCCTTCAAAAGTCTGAATACCGTGGTACGTTACTAATAAAATCAAGTTTGCACTTGGAAAAAGTAGAAAATAAGAAAAGGATGTCAGTGGAGCCCCTGCTGTTAAGGGTAAATGCTGCAGGGGTTGGTTTATTGTTGCAGGGAGGAGGCGGCTAACTATTACTGTTCTGTGGGAGGAGGTGGGGTAGGAATGCTATAACCTTCCATGGCCTGGGTTTGACTGCTTATGGCCTAGTTGTAAACTGCAGACGGTTTTGTACAGAACATTGTTTGTGCACGTACATTATCGTGGTTGTACAATAGTGTATTTCAGCTGCTTATACGAATTTACTTTATTTAGTCTTTATTTAGGCTTACACGCCGAAGAATTGAGGCAGAGGATTCCATCTTAATCATACTAAGCAATAAAGTATTTTTATTTGATATGATCTGTACGTGCTTTAAACCCTATTTAAATGTGTGTCCAAATTAGGTTGATGAATCCCTGCTGTTCTACCTTTCACACCAATCGGCTTTGCATTTTTGTGTTAAATTACACGTAGAATTACAGCATGAACCACAACTATTTCAGATGGATTTATGACTGAACACAAGACGTTAAAACGTTCACATCCTTTGTTGCCAAAGCAAGCCTTCAAGTGAACAGGAGAGCATTATTCGTTGTCTGGTAACAGCCTATTATGTCACAATGTAGGAGTCATGTAAGGACAGGCTGTATCTTGTCTCCGAAAGACAAATATAGCTTAGGAGATTGTGTAACTTTTGGCATCGGGGGATCATCATTGCTTCGTGTAAACAAACATCAAGTCACGTTACTTTCTCACTCCTCTTCACTATCCATTGTTTCATCTCTCGTCTCTCCTCTCCACGACTTTCCCCAGCTGCGCCACACTCTCGGTTAGGAACTAGCCAATCACTACCTGCTTTGGCTAGCTTTGACATCGTGACTGGCAAGGAAGCGCTTCACAAAATTGTTTCAAAATAAACAAATAATTTGCAGATGGTTTTGTTATGAAATATAACTGAAAAAGTGTTTACATATATAGTGTTAGGTGTGTGTGGCACATGGTTCAATATAATTGTTGGACATGTAAAAACATATGTTCTGAATTGCACCAAATGGCACTTGGAGTATAAACATAAAGCTCAAAGATAGTTACTACTGGTCACAGTAGATATTTATTGCTCCACAACAAAATATTATGTAGGCCTTAGTTAAGTCTTTGGCAGTAGAATGTAAACTTCTAGTTTGATGCGTGAAATGCAAATTGCAATGTTTGAGTTTTACCAGGTGGTTTTACTACGAAGGAAACGAGATTTGCAAAGCATTTACACACTGTGCAGTCCCAATCTTTATTTTTAAGCAATGGCAGAATAAACGCACAATTGTTCTGATTCCTGGTGCACTCAAGAATGTATTTAATAACAGAATAACATCACATAAGTTTTATAGCAATTGCATTATTGCAGGCTACAGAAAACAGCCTAAATAACATGAAAGCCAATTTTAAGCAGGGCTTTCAAAAGTATTAATTCTAATTTAAATATTTCTTGCTTTTACTTTTAAAAATTATTTTAAAAAATTTTAAATACTGTGGGTGTGAGAGAGGGGGGGAGAGGTAGGGAGAGAGGATGAGTGTGAGTTGAGTTGAGTTGAGTTGTTGATGTTGAGTTTGAGTTTGAGTGAGTGAAGGAGGGAGGGAGGGACTAAGTGAGTGCACGTGTGCATTTGTGTGTGCATGCAAGTGGGTGTGTGCATGTGCACTCATGTGCATGCATGCATGTACACAGTGGCTTGTAATAATTAATGTTGGAAAATATTAGTTTTATGATTATAATTTGAATTTCTGTAACATTCCGGGAATATCTGGAAGTGTCTTACAATAGTTTTAACAACAGCACAGAGAATATGCTGATCAGGTTAAGGTACATGGATGCTAATTCAATATCATGTGTATGGTCAGACATATCAGATTACATTGAAACATTATAATAATATTTGAAAATAGTGAATTTTGCGTACAGTAATTCAATTTTAAGGTTTGTTTGACGGAGTAAGAATGTTGTCCTATTTGGCTATGAACTGTTATCAAACAGCATAACCAAATTGATATTATAGGGGTTTTGGTATAGCATTGATGGCAAGTAAAAAATTGAATGATGATTGATTTATTGGTAGGCTGCTGACTGAATTTGAGGAGAGTTCAAGTGCGGTGACAAATAACGAAGGCTGTTACTCTTCAGTTTGTGTGGAGCTCGACATTGATGGACTTGCTGTGAATACACTGCTTCAATCTCACCATGTGAATGACATTGAAGGTAAAGCTAATTGTGTGCATATAAATATTAACCAATCATTGCATGTACATTTTAAATTTATAAAAATTCATTACTAAGTGAACTGTATAGAATAAATTAATTTCTTTTTCCTGTGTTATAACTGTTTGCCTGTCAGATCTACTGTTAGATGCCTTTTTTCCATTAAGTATTGAGTTTTTTGTGTATTTGAGTGCCAAGGTGATGTTTTCCTCCTCATTTGGCATTTGTCACATATGCTATTTCCTGTGTGGCATCAGTCATAGTTGTGAGTTCTCATGTAGTTGGTTCCTGGGTAGGTAGTGGGTACTCTTCTTCCATGTGGTAGTGGCCAGGCCAGTGCTGCTGGAGGAAGGTGACCATTGTCTGCAGCTGTGACCATTTTCTCCTGTAATTAGCATGCTTGGCTCAGTTTTCCTTGTCTGAAGACACCTGTTGTGTTTTGACTGGTATAGCTTTCTTGCCAGTGTGTCTAAACATCTCTTGTGTGGTTAAATGGCATTAGCGGCAGTTGGGAATGGAGGAAAGAAAACTGACTTGTAATACTGATAATAGAAGTCAGCCGTATGCAAGTGGTAATGGGTTGTCTGCCGTAAAAACTATATGAGCATCATTAGCAATACCTCTTCACCTGCTCATGGGTTGGAGAATTTGTGAAGTTTGGTGTACATTCTGAGGTGCATAGCTAGTAGCTGTACATCATCTGTGCCTGGAGATGGATGACTCACTTGCTTCGAAAACTTCATGGGACACCCATGCATCTTACCTGCCGTAGTGGTAGCATTAGACCGTGAATTTGAATAGGAGGCTAGTAAAGGATAGTGAATTCTTGAGAGAGCAAAATAGAGGGACTAAAAGTAAAGATGAATGTAAAAGTCCAATAATTTAACAATATGTTAAAAAAGGAGTGTTTGTCGCCTATAGAACAGAAATCATCACAAAATGTAAAACAGGGCCTAAATGCAACCGTAATAAGGGCACTTTTGTACTTTGAATAAATATTAATATTATTAAGGGGCACTTGAAGTAGTTTTTTCCTTAGTGCATTGGCGTGCAAGATGGCATTGCTGAACTTTAGCATTGTTCTGATACTGCAGAGAGCAGAACAGAAACCATTTTGTATTTTAAGTTTGTAATTGTTTTTACAGACACAAAATTTCCTAATTAACCCAACATAAATTTCCATCTAGAGACTGTTTTCTCTCTTATAATCATAATTGTGACGCACGACATCTGGTTAGAAATGGCAGTGATATCACCATCAGACAAAGGTTTCTTTGGTGCCAAACAGAGACATTGGCTACAACTCCCTGAGCGTGAGTTTGGACAATCAGTCGTTTGGCTGTGACAATGCCACAAAATAGAGTGGGGCATGTAGCCCTTCAACTCTGCATGAAGTCAGGTGTGGCGATGACAGCTTTACGCACAGTAGGTTTTGACAAGGGCACTCTGTTACCTGCAGTGGGTTTCACCCGGGGTAGATCCTGGCTTGGCGGCTGCTGGCTGGAACGAGGGCCCAGTCCTAGGGCGGCGGTGGTGCTGCTGTCTGAATTGGTTGGCTCCGGCGTTGGGCTGCTAGGTGTCACAGGCCGGAAGTATGGGCAGGCAACATACAAGGGTACGTACTGGTAGTCCCAGTCGTAGACGAACTACGAGTGGATGAGGATCTTCTGCGATTTTCTGGGGCGGCTGGAAAAGGGAGCTAGAGGGGACTAGGAGGTGAGGCTCCGACAGTCGTTGGGCGGCTTGAGCTCGGTCCCCAGGGGCGGATTGCATAGCAACCGACTAGGTTTGGAGGCAGTAACTGCCTTCTTAGCTCTCCACCTTGCACCACTTCTATGGGTGAAGGGCATACGGGAAGGTACTAAGTTCTGCCACACAAAGGAGGAGCAGGCGACATTTATAATATTGTTAACGTTAATAATATTGAGAGTATTGATAGTATTGCAGGTGATGATAACATTGATGTTGATAACATTGCAGACAAAATGCTAATAATATATTTTTTTTTTTTTGCCAAAATGATAAAAAGTGTTAAATAATGTAGGTTGTATGTAAAATCTCCTGATTTCGATTTTGCAAACCCACTTTGTTCATTTTATGTAATTTTGAATTTCGTAGTAAAAGTGTATTGCCTTCACGTTTACTTGTACTCACGATTGTGAAGTAAATCTCACGATTGTGAAGTAAATTTTGAAGTAACAGTGTGCTTTCAAATTTTTTATAATTTATGAAATATTGTATAAATAGCACTTTTTGTAACCAGATCATTAAACCAAGGCAGTATAATTTTCAATGATGCATTAAAAATGTTTGTGTGTGCATGCATGCGCACGCAAGCATGTGTGTTTTCATGCATGCATGCATGCATGTGTGTGTGTGCATGCGAGAACACACAACAGTGAGATTCCTTTGTATGCAGTATGCACAACATGTGTGGAAAGGCTCTGTACTCAATAATTTATAATGGGCGTCACTCAACACAACTAGTACTGGAAATAAAATCCTGCCATACTAATTTTGCGAAAGTTTGCATCTTGTCAATAGTATCATGGCACTTCACTGGTAAAAACACAGTTAATTTACGCATAAACATGGGTGCCAGAAGCGTAAAACACACATGTTTTAATAGTAGAGAGCTATAAAGTGTACCACTGTATTTTTGTGTGTTGTAGTTTTTATTCTCTGTTTACTGCTGGAATTCATACACTTGTTTTTCTTAAAGAGTAAGAAATTGGTGCAAATATTTCATTCCTTGGGAGAAAAAAGTTTTTAATTATGATGTATGTTGGTAACATAATTTCATTATTTCTCTATGAATCATAATCAACCAATGTGTGCTTGTGTGTTCTTTGTAATAAATTTAATATTGCAGTGATAAGCAAACTTGATTCTGTAAATATTCTACAGCAAATATGTGCTTTTTTGAAAAATGAGTTAAAAATGTTTACTTTTGTTAATTTTATTATTACATTTTTGTTACTGCGAGGCATTTAATTGATTCAATATTGCTAAACTGATTCTCACCCATTCATGATCTTCCTCACAATGCTGTAGATGTTGTAGTGTTAAGGCTTGTGTAAATTATAACTTAACATTTTTTGCCTTAACTGTGTTAGGTGTAAAATTTCAGTTTGGTGATTATAAATTTATTCACCACTTTAAAGACAGCACCTGAAGCTATTACAGTGAATGTTTTCTTCTGGTACTGTAATATTTTCTTTGGATAAAGTTATAGAGTGATGGTACTTTTTCATTTAGGCACCAGCTCAAGTGTGGCATTTGACACTATACCTCAAGCATCTTTGGAAGAAATGGTAGGGGGACAGAGCACAGTCCTGCCAACATATGATGAGACAGCACTGGTTAGTGGAGCTTTCAAAGTGTTGCGCTCAATGGTAAATGCTTGGCTTCGGGATGTGATGCTTTACAAGAATGTGTTTGCAGACTTTCAGATTGTCCATTTCTACAGGTCAGTGCATATGTAACTAAATTTAGTATACTTTATAGTAGAATCTCGCTTATCTTTGACTCGATCATCCAATTTGCGGATTAACTGTGATTTCATAATCTTGTGAGATTTTTATGACAACAGTTCAAAATCTCTTTTTTTGTCTTGAAACACATCTGCCAGTGTAATTTGGTCAAAGAAAGTCAGTGGACTTCTCTGTTCTTCCCTTCAAAATCAGAGAATGTTTCTCACCCTTCTCTTCATCTTCTTTTCGGTACTGCCTCCACTTCCCTCTTGCTCATGATTGGCTGTTCTCCATTTGCCAGGCGAACAAGTATTGATCGCACACGACCAGCTGGAAAAGGGGATGTAACGAGCGATAAGGAAGGAAAACAAGCAAAAGTAAGATGGAGACAGCAACGTTAAAAAGAGCACAACACTTGGAAGCCGGTTGTTGACACAGATTGGTTGTTGATCAAACATACCTTCGACATAATTTACGTTTCAAACTACAGGAAATCAAGACTGCCGTTCTGTGAAATAAAAGTGCCTCCAACTACACAGTTTGTATCAAATTTGAAGCCATATCATTCAAATGGTGCTACAGTTTTAATGTACAATGTTTATAGTTTTAAACCGATTCTAGGCCTGGTTTTTATGCTAAGTTTCATGGTTATTTGTGTTCATATCTGCACTTCTGAGGAACTTTAACTGGAACACACCTGCCTTTTAAAATATTGTTTTCAGAGTACCAAATAATGTCTTATTTTTCATAAGAAACAGTGAACTAACTGTTTTGTAAGATATATGCATTTCTTAAGAATTTTTTAACTTAAACGTGCCTTCCTTCCAAAATATTTACATTCCATTAATAAAGAGAGTTTATCTTTTGTAAATGGTAAAACACTGTCTATCGTAAGCTGTCTGCCACCTAACGACCATGAGAGGTAAGCACGACTCGCCTATCCACGTTTTTGATTATCTGACTCACTCGCCCTCCACATTATTATGGATAATTGAGGTTCTACTGTATTTGAGATAGTTTCACAATTATGTAATTTTATAACCATCATTAATGCAATTCTAAATATTTTAATGTGTGTGGTATCTATCACAGAGACTAACCGTTGACTTCATGTTCTTTGAGAACACTTTGTTATGGTTCTCTATCTCAACACTGAGGTCGTGTATACCAGACTTTAGTAAGTAGTTAATTTGATCACGATCAGTTGCACAGCGAGTGGCTTCCTTATAGACTCACAGTAAACTGAGCACTTTTGAAAGCCCTGCTTAAGATCTACTTGTATGCACTTTGTGAATTCTTCTGCCATATGTAAAATTAACAATACTGTGGGTTTGATCGCTTAATTCATGCATCAATCAAATAAAACTATGAAATTGTTAAGAAAGTAAATATTTCACAAATTTCTTAGTTCTTATACTTATGTCCATTAAAAAAACAGAAAGCGAAAATAAATTATTTCAGTATCCACAGATATACATATATACACACACATATATATATACATACACATATATATGTATATATATACATATATATATACATACATATATATACACACATATGTGTGTGTGCGTGCATGCATGAGCATGTGTGTGTGTGAGAGAGAGAGAGAGAAGGAAAGAAAAAAGAGTGAGTTAACCATTCAAGTAGAGTCGAGTCGAGTTCAGGAAATGTGTAGCTTCTTAGGATTCTGAAAAAGGTCGAGTCCACGGTACTAAAAAGTTGTTCTGATGCCACAGAACCATCTCGCAAGAACGAACAAACAAATAAATAAATAAAAACAAGTAAATAAAAAATGAGTGACTGAGTGAGTGACAGGAATTGTCTGATTGCATCTGAGAGTGAATGAATGACTGCCTGAATGAGAAATTCATACACATACATATATATGTGTATGTATATATATATATGTGTGTGTATATATGTATATATACATATATATATATATATACATACACATATATATGTATATATATATATACATACACATATATATGTATATATATACATATGTATATATATACATATATATAGGATAATTCATAGACATTTAAATTGTGATTTTTTGTGGTACAGTAAATTCAGTAAATTCAGTGGTAATAGAATGCTGTCTGGTGATGTGTATTCTTAATTATTTTTGTAAACAAAATTAAAGGTTTAATTCTTTTATTATTTTGCTCCAGGTGGATAAGGTCTCCAAATGCTTTGCTTTATGATCCTGCTCTCAGGAGAACATTGCATAATTTGATGAAGAAATTATTTATTCAGGTAGGTTCAGCTATGCAGCCATCAAAATCGTATTCTGCTTCTTGGTTGTAGAAGATTAACATTAGCAAGTAAATACAGTATCTTTATGAAGGTAACGTGTGCCATTGTTCTTCCCCCTTCTCCCCCTCTTCTCCATTTAATTTTTAATAATGGGTGCACAGTAGTACTACAAAAGTGGTGTTAATTGGGGTCAGTTTTATTTATTTAGGTTAGTTACCATTATTAAAATTTATTTTTTAACTGTTAAGAACCACCTACATATTTGGAGAATTTTTAGATTACATAATACGTGCCCATGCAGCGGCTGTGTAACTTTTTCCCAGTTTACCTTCACGTTGTGACCAATGGGTAACAACTTTTGTTGTGGTTTGTGGTAGCCAGCGTAAAATGGGCCTTAAACCCATGCTGTTTAACTGCACTTGCTGGATGCTGCAAGCACACCTCAACAAGTACAGAAGGTCACATACAAACTGCAGTCCTGGAGGTGTGAGGCAGTATATATTGCTGACACAGTTTCTTCCAGATTGTTTGTCACACTTTGTCATTTTGATAAAGGTCCACAGTTAAATAATTCCCATGTTAGGAAACACTTCAACAGCATTATGGCAGAAAAGGTATCGAGATAAGTCTCAGGTGCATGAATCAGTAAGTTTGTCCTCCCCTTCCAGCCAGTGGTACCGCTGGCCATCTGGGAAGAGATGAGCACCTGGTCTGAGGAAGGGAATGAAGGGAAGTGACCTACAAGGCCCAGCAAACACACAACACTCTTCCTTCTGTAAGTTTTGGGTTTTCATAAAGCACCATCTGGTCAGTGTGGACAATCTTTTGCTTCACTCGAGAGCCCTGGTGAAAATGCTGACCCACAACATTGTTAATGTTTTTAAAACTCTTATATAAGCCAATCCAACATTCTCAAGCTTAGGGCAGTATCTCTTTCATCTATGTGAGTTGATCTATTTAAAAATAAGGACCCTCCCAACAATTCTGAAGCTTCTGGCAGTATCCCTTTCGCCTTTGTGGGTTATACAACCACATCAGTTCTCTGGCCATACTAGGTGACCAGTCAGACCAGGTGAAGCAGTATGCATAGCCCCTCCTGAAATGATATACACAAGTTGCAGCTTGACTATGTGGAATTTTCAGTGTATCACAGATGGTGGACTGGGAACATTCAGTGCCATAGTAGTTCATCAGACTGACTTCTTTAGAACAGATTCTAGAAAGCACTATTTCATGAACCTATTTGCTAGTGTGTGTGTCCATTCTGAGTTGGGCAAATCAGTGATGGAAGTTGTACTTTTGAATTTATGTACAATAAAATAAAATTTTTAACCAGAATTCGACATTAGGCTTGATGGTTTTGCCAGACAGCATCAGTCAGCAGAGATGGACATGTGAATGTCGATTACATTTAAAACTGTACCTAATGTCTCGGAATTAGTTTTAGTTTGCATGAAGATATGTAGCGATTTCTCGAGTTCCATGTCTTCCTTTAAACCATACTCTTGTGCTGTACAATTTGAATTTTTATTGTGTCCTGTTGATGTCTGATGTTATGCATGTGATTTGGGGTTCATGTTGTTGGAACCTGCCATATAATTTCTAAGGCAAGGCTGAGAGACATTGACGAAGTTGGCATGTATCATTGTTAATGCTTTCATATTCTAGTCTTACCGTAGAGTTATTGGTGCTTAACCAATAATATAATGAAATCAGTGTCATGGAGGTCATAGAACATTGTTTGTGAGGAGTTTGAGCATATCATTAAAATCGCCTAGTGAATGGTAGCATGGATTTTCTTGGCTCTTGTAGTATACATCTAATTGACCTCTCCAAAAGAATTTTATACAAGGAAGCTCTGCTTTGAAGAAACAAAATTATCTGACCATACAGTAAACTTTGACATTTTTTATACTTCTAAAAATTCTTCTGCTAAAAACAGACATGTAACCAACTTGCATTTTTTTAGTTTTTTAATAAATATCTAAATTAGGGGAGAAACCTGCAGAGAGCTGATAGCATTACAGCATGTACATTCAAGCATATATAGTACAGAGACATGTTTTTCAAAGTGAACACTTCTCTGGGGTGTGTCAACATGAGCTTGCTACTCTAAGGCTGTAAAATACCAAGTTTGATCCATTTTTGCTGGAAGATGAATTCATTCATCTTTATAGTCACCTACAATTTGCAGAATTCGCAAACAATCAGTATCATTTAATAATGTTCAGTAATTATATCCATCTGTTCATCTGCTAGTTTGCTAAATGTATGTTCAACTAAACTACTAGGTTTTTTTTAATACCCTCAGAATTCTTTGAAGATCATGACAGTTAATAAAGAATGTTTTGTGCCCATACTATACTTATAAATTTGGCTCACAACCAATTTGCACAAGCAGTAGAGGCCCAGATGTCAGCAGTGCATTGAAGCCATTCATACCAATAAGATTATAAGAATTGATTTTGTGTATCCCTGCTATGTCAGTTTGAAAAAAGCAGAGAAGAAATTTTACATTATCAAATTTGGTAGAACTTCTGCATTTTTTAAATTCTAGTAATAGCTTTGAAATTGTCACTCAAGATAGCTTAGCATATTTCATAATTGTGGCCTGGTGTCACAAAAAAGTTTATATGAACATTCAAGTATCACATGTAAATATATTTGCAGTTTTCAATTGCAGAATTTCACCCCAACAAACCAGTTATTTTAGGTTTAAGATTGACAAATGGTACATACATTTGTGAAATTGAGCTTTAAGTGACTGTGAGAAGTGCTAACCTCCAAGGATCTTAGATTTACAAAGAAAAACTAAGAACATACTGTGAGAAGAACAAATGTCAACAAGGTCTGTGGTAAGCACAGAAATCAAGATTTTTTATACAGTCAACAGAAAACTGACAATGCTCTAACCACCTATCACAGGTACCGAAACACAGCATTACCTGATCCAGTGTGGCATTGCGTAGGAATTTGTTTCTCCAAAATGGGTTTGGCGAGAAGGATAGTGAGACCACCAGACTAATTTTTTGCAAGGTTCTAGGTCCAGTGGTAAAGTCAAGTGTTGATTACTGATGAGAATACTACTCAAATATCCAGTGAATCCTGTGCAACATGGTACCTAAAATAGGTAGTTGTACATCCATCATACTAAGTGGTGATGGTGTTTCATACCCCCTTATCTAGGTAATGTGTTGTTCATGTAACAATGTAGTTTTTTCATATAACTATGCAGTTATAGAGAAGTACAAGTGATATACTAGTCTGTAAACTAGCATAATTTTTGTATTTAATGACTTAGGGTTTTTTTTTGTATACTCTGTGTTATCATCTTGTAACGCTTGTGTACTTGCTGTATTCAGATATTACTGTATAGACATGCATTCCATACCCTGGAGTTTTTGGACTCAATATCAGGGTCTACGGAAACTGCATTAAATAAATAAATAAATAAAACTGTGATTACTAAACATGCAATGTATTGTTCAAACAAGTAATATTTTTGTTTGCATACAGCTTGTTGCGGAGTTCAAAAGACTGGGTTCAGTTATTGTGTATGCTAACTTTAACAAGATCATTATCTGTACAAAGAAGAAGACTATTGAAGATGCTATCGGCTATGTGGAATTTGTGGTCCAGAGCATAAGAAACAAAGAACTCTTCCACAGCATTGAAATAACATACCAGCAGTGTTGGGAGTATCTTGTATGGCTGGACCCGGTGAGACATAACTCAATTTCAACTTTCATCAAAAATATATTTTTTGTTTTTGAAAGTGGTTGTTGTACTTAAAATTATTTACTATAATGTTTTATGATATGCAGATAATTTATGCGGTATATTTCAGATTGAAATTTCAGCAGTCTTTACATATTTCAGTTTATGGGTTTGTTCCCTGAAGCACTTAAAGTTAAATTATGCATTTAACATTATTTAAAATGTACTGTACATTTATTTTAACATTTTCTGTTTTTATTTGTTGGATGTTTCAGCAGATTGTGTAGGACATTCATTCTCATTTAATGTTATTTTGGCTGTTATTATATGGTGTTGCTTCATAAACTTTTTATTTTTATTCAGTATTATCTGTCTAACCAACCTGTCTAAACATAAGAGGAGGGTAACTTAATAAAAACTTTCACTAAAACCCATTTTGCAGAAATGTTCTGTGTTGATATAAAAAGTGTACAGCATGTATCACACAGAAAATGTACAGCATCGTTCTTTTGCTACTTAGTCAGTTCTATGTACACATTTCCCTTGTTCGTGTACCAGTTATCAGGAAAAATTGATTTCTCTGCTAGTTATATGGACCTCTAACTTTGTAGGATTTTTATCTTAGCAATTACACCATCGTAAGTGTAACTAAAGGAAGGGAGGGAGCAGTAGGGCCCATGGCTCCCCCCTCCCCAACACCTCAAAAAATATATCTGTAGTAATGTATATGCAAAACCACAAATATGAACAATAATATTAGCTAATAATTAATTTATTTGTCTATGTCACAGAGTTTCTGAGAGTGCCAATAGTGACAAGACATTATGGGGTTTAAAAGTAATTTTGAAAATGTATAATTTTTTATAATCAATTGATACCAAATATAGTAATCATTTAAGTTCCTACATACATATTATACGAGGAAAGAAATTAGGAAATTCTAACAAGCTAGTTGAAAGACTAGAAATGTGTAATGACGCAGTATTCTTAATTTTCGGGACACGTGTTTCAATTTTGTTCGTTTTTCTTAAGCTTTGGAAAGCTTCGTAATATTTTTATCGGGTTTCAAAATTAAAGCCGCGGTGGTTCATTTATTGTGGTAGTACGTTTATCCGGCAGACGTTTGCTGTTTTATGTTTATCGGGCGGACGTTTGCTGTTTCGTTTCGAACATCGTAGTTTTCAGTTTTTGTTAAGCGTCAGCATTATTTAGCTTTTTTCAGAATGCGTTAACAAGTTTTGTTGTACGAGAAGTTTGTTTATCTGTATGTTGACGGCGCAGTTAAGCGGGACACAGCTCAGTTTGGATGACGCTGCTGGCAGATGCATGCGTGGCCAGACCCTTATCTCAGGAGTGGGGGGTGAGAGGCAGCACAAATACGCATGTGCCTGTCGCCCTCGAGGTCACTTCAGGTCAGACAGCAGTAGATATCGTCAGTTGGAAGGCTGTCACCCTTCAGTTCAGTCATACAATGCTCGCCTAGGCCGCGTCGGGCATGACGATAACCCCTGCATCGGCAACTAGGCTTTGCTATATTATTTCTCCACCGGTGTGGGAGGTCGCCGCATTTCTTATTTCTTCGGGCCAGTTTAAAAGAAACGTAATAATTAGTAAACGACTGTGGCTCTGGTCTGCAATAGTATATTTACCTGTGAATGGTCCGTACTCTGCATATATGAACTGCGTATGTGAACGGTGTCACTAAAATAATAAATAAAAGTATAAAACCAATACTCTGGAACTTGACCTTATTTCATATGTAATTGGCGTCCACTTTACTGAGTCTCGTGTACTACTTCTGAGCTAGCAGTGGCAACGTAAAGTTGGCAGTGCAACTGACACGGCCGAACATTACAAATGGTTGTGATATTCATTCTGGTTATATAAATGCATTCTGGAGGATTATGAAAAATAATATTACAATTGAATTAATAACGTAATATTACAAATAAATATAACTAATATATTATTATATGGTTTCTGAAAATATGTGGACTGTGGGTGCTTCCATTCCAAAATAAATTGTATTCTTATTCACTTATGACTTGCACAAAGATTTAACGTACATATATGTCTATTGATTCCAAAAACAAAAACATAAGTGAACTAGGGTTGTGCAGATATTCAGTGCACCTAAACAATAATGAAAATTCAGAGCTATCATTTTCAATTAGAAAAGTGGTTGCTGAAAATATAAATATTTGTATAAGTATATGCATATTTTCAATGATAGAATGTTTATCGAATATTTTTATTGTAATTTTAATATTAACATATGCATTTTTAATATCTTAATTAATGGTTGATAATAAACTGAATAGAATATAAAAATGTAAAATGGGGTTATCACTGTACTAATTCAGTCTGTATGCAATCGGCCATACTAATAAATGGATATAATTTTTTTTTTACCCAAAGCTCTAGGACTTGAAAATTATAGTAGTACAGACCCCTATGAAAATTATAAATGTAAATTTTTTGATGTTTAATACTTAGTACTTATGTAATTGTTTTGTGTCTGATTTATGTTTAGTCGAATCATGCAGGTGTGCAAGGCAAACTTCCCAAAGGTGACATTAATGCAAAAGAAGTTAATAACCCTGAAAGTCAATTGAATGGGGGCATTAGTGACAGTGGAAGAGAAAAGGAAGTGTCAGAGGTTCTGAATGCAAACAGTGATGATGAAAATGATGATGATGGGGTTAGTAGTAAAGTTTTATACAGTTATTATTTATTCTCAATCTGAAAGCTGCAATTTTTTAATGGCACCTAAACATTTTGTTTTGGCACAAAACAAGTTGATTTTGTTATGAACTAAACAAGTTTTGTATGAAAATCATATTGATAGAATTTCATGATTTAATTATTTGTTTCTCTTTTATGTTTGTTGCTCTGAAATTACATAACTTAAAAATAACACGAGTAAATTTTTATGATTGCAGTAATCCAAGCATTCTAACATTGAGTAAATTAGTTGTTATATGCAGGAATGGTATTGCATAAGTGTTGTATGGAGTTTGTCATGTACCAGCGAGTATTCCTGCCCTAGTCTTCTCCACTGCCATGTTTGTTGTGCTCATAGCCGGTGAGCAATGTGGCACTCTTTACTCATGAGTGATCTGTGCGATTGTTTGCCAACCTGTTGGGGGTTCTACGGTAGATATTGGACATGACAGATGTCAGTTTTTATCAGAATTCTGTAACAGTGGCTCCATGCTTTTGATACCAGGATGGGTGTACGAAACAGGATAGTGGTGCTGTTTATTGACCACTGCCTCACCCATGCAACAGTTACATTGTGAAACACTGAAATATTGTTTTTGCCACCAAACTTTACCAGGCAGCTTAAGCGCTATTTCCGCTCCATGCTGGTACAGTATTTGTTACAAAAAGTGGAATTGGGTAAGGAACTTGTGAAATGGAATGTGCTCAATGCCATGCGTGCTATTGCCATTTCATGGAGGAAGATAACATCGCAATCAGTTGCCGGGTGTTTTAGACATGCAGGCTTCCACAATCATGAAACTGAAGACAGCGTGGAAAATCTTGCTCAGGCCTTGGAGGATCCTGAGTACTGGGGGGCACTCCAGGAGAAGTTGAATGTGCACATCAACTTCAATGGCTTTGTGTCTGCTGATGTTGATACTGAAGTGTGTGGCGAACTGAACAACGAGGAACTCATCAACTTCATCACTCAAAAAGACGTGTTTTCAGAAGAAGACATGATGACAGTGAATCAGAACAACCATCGACGCAAACAGCTGTTGCGGAAGCAATGGACTTGTTTAATAACTTTTACCGATGTTTGCCAAGTGCTTCTGTAACGGACGTGGCACACTTTAACCGTGTGGAAGACTGTAATGAAAAATAACTTAAGAAAACAAAAGCAGGCAATGTTTGACAGTTTTTTTCTTCTTCAAAAATAGTTGTGTGATGTGTAGGCCTAATTGTGCATGTTTTAGTAGGATAAGTGTAATTTCAAACACAGTGAAATTAAAAGCATGTAACAAGGAAAGTTAATTTTTATATTTCCTTGTCCTTCGTTTCAAAGAATGGCGATTATTTACATGTTGCTGCAGTTTGGATAACCATACACATTTGGTCAGTTTTTTCTTGGTTTATCTTGTATAAATATTATTGCTGTATTTTATACATATGTTCTTTAATTTTTGTGTTTTTACGCAGCAAAAACTGTGTTTCATGACAATTAGTGAATACAATTAAATTTATCGTGTTATTTTTTGACATTGTAGTTTTAAAATTCTTTTTTCTGCGTCACATTTTATCTATAGAAAGCGCTGCTGTCGCGCGTTTTGTCTGTGCGTCTGACGGTAGCCGGCAAACACTGGATGTCTGTAAAATGTGTTCACAATGACACAGCTGTGCATTATTCATTTATTAATTATGTAATTAATTTTTATATAATGACAATTTACTATAGCGCCAATTTCTTTAGTCATTCTCAGTTGTCGTTATAGTGAGGCTCTACTGACCATCTCCTCTATGCTTATCTGGAATCCAGTGAAGCAGTGCACATGCCTTGTTACAGAATGGAAATGTTGTGCATATTTTCAACCACTTCTGTTGACTGTGAGACATTTGCGGTCAGGGATAGGAGACAAGCTATGGCTTTGGGGTCTCTTCCAGACCTGTGATAATCCGCTATAACTGAAACCATGCTTTTCGTGCTCCCAATTTGGTTGTCTCCTAGTTGACCAGCAGCACGTGCCGAACTACCATCTGGCATGGCTGTGAGATCACTTTGGAGCATAAGCTGCTAGATGAACCCACTGGCCTCATACTAGCTTGTCTGAAAGACATATCATTGGAGATATGATTGCTGTAGCCTTTTGTTAAAGCCTAGTGAAAACCATGTTGGCTTATACCAGGCAGTTGATGAGCACCAAAAGGGCCACAGATATAATTTACGAATGATTGGGATCCACTTTAAGATCCAGGAATAACCTTTTAATACAGTCAGAGTATTGCGGGTTACAGAGAATGGAAGGAATTTTTTATATGATTGTGGTGCGAGTTTTCAATACATACTCTTCAATCACTTTGTGAGCTCAACTTTCAGTAGACGAAGAAACTAAGGTAGAGTAACCCTGACCAACGCAGGGTAGGCCCTAACAGTTTAGGTAGACGAAGAATGAAACTTAAAGGCTCGCCCGTGCTATTCTCTCCCTTCCCCCCTTTTTATTTCATTCTTCTTCTCTCTCTGTCTTCTCCATCTTTGGGGTATCTTATCCCTCTTCTTCTTGCTACCCACACAAAGCAGCAGAGGGGTGGAAACGTATGCCCTGCCAGCCATTGAAACAGTGGAACTTAACCCTGACAACTCATAATTCAGTATGCTGTTAATTTTGATGCGTGAAGCTCTTTGATAAGTAAATATAAACATGACTTTGCCTCATCTGCACATGGAATCATGTAACCCAGGCAGGGTGTGAACCTCAACTTGCATCCAGAGTCTGTCAGCACGCCCCTAGATGTGGAGGCACTCGTGGTTAAAGGCAGCCAAGTTAGTTTGCCCTATTATCAAACATCACTCCAACCTCCCTCGTGTGATAGAAGCCAGTCTAGCACGCCAGCTAAGCACCTAAGCTCACGCTGCAGATACAACCCAGCGTCACAGAGACGCCTGCTTTCACCACGGACCAAGAGATGGCATCAGAGAGTGCAGCTGCGCCCATGGGAGGAGGAGCTCACCCTGCCACCTCCGCACCTCAAGAGTGCCTGCGAGCAGGTGGAATATGTGTCTGTGCACAGTCACAGAATGGCAGTTCGTTCTGAGCAGCTTGCTGTACTACCACTTTCAGTGCTGGAGCTCTCTGCTAACTGCTAACACCAACGTCTTCGCGACCTACCAGACGCACTTCAAGATCTTCATCAGAAGCCCCAGAAGTTAACATCCCTTTTCTACACCCACTACCCTTCTGGTAGGGGTACCCGAGACCCTTCTGGACAACAAGTTAGTTGAGTTAGTTAGGGTTAGCCAGTATAATAGCTACCTAGCTGCATCTGCTTCGTTAGTTCAGACCTGTCCTCTTCACCTGGTTTGCGTAGGTTAACTTCCGGTACAGCTCTTGGTAAATTAGGAGTTAATACGGGCCACTGTGTTATTCCTCTTGGAATAAACACGTCTTCTATTAACTTTCAAGTACTCATTGCTAAGGGTGACTGTAATTCCAACTTCCATATACATTAGCCCACCAGGGAAGAACAAGAGACAGCGACATTCCCAACCTATTTTCCGAACCTAGTGTACGACTGCGGGCTCCCTTAACCGGGTGCAGGTACGTCAAAACAATACATATTAGACGGCCATCCATACTGTGCACCTGGTATGTAGTACGGTAGAGCTCCAACCATTAGTTCACAACCACAAGGCGGTCAGTCAGTCAGTCCAGTCCAGTCCAGTCCAGTCCATTCACTCATCCACCGCGCTGAACTGTTGCCGGAAAGAGTGAGAGACTTGGTCTGGAGGTCTGGCCCCTTTCGTCTACACCCACGTCTTTGTTGGACTCCCGGGGTAAACCCCCTGCTCTAACCACCATGCTGAAATGTCGCTGGTTAGAGTACTCAAGTATGACTCTGGTTGACTCAGCCTCGACTTGGCTCAACACTTAGTTAGGATACTTCGTCACCTGCTCCTCTCTTGCATGGCAGATCGTAGAATCTACCTACCCACTTACATCTGTAGGAGTGGTACCAGGTTGCGTATTAGAAAGGCAGCTACTAACTCCAAGCTTAACTTGGGCTGTAACCCAGCCCCAACTGCACTTTGCAGCATAATTCCCCGGGAACGAGCTCAAACCGCCCGACAGTTGGCGAGGCTTCACCTTCCAGCTCCCTCCCCCTCCTTATTTCAGCCCCCATCGAAGACCGCCAGAGAACCACATCCCGTCATCGTCACCCTCTGCCAAGAATTCAACGTACCACTGGGTCTCGCAAACCTGTGGTGCCACCTCAACTGAGCCAACAGCCCTCCCCAGGCCTCTACCTGTGGACCTCCACTGCAGCACCACCTTTGCCCCGAGCCTGGGCACAAACTCCAGCAGGAGCTAACCCAGATGAAGTACAGCCAGGAGCTGCCCCGGACGACATCCGTCAAAGGTAAACCAGTTTTGGTGTGCAGGCCAGTAACACAAGCACACTCCAGACTTTGTACAAAGCCGCCAAACCACATGCCCCAGGTTGTATACTGGCCGGGCTCCAGTGAACACACCATAAATCAATTTTTACAGCCAGCCGTCTTTGACAACACACCGAAAACTAGCCCTACCATGATGTCCCTGTCAATTTATGTCTCTTGATAACTTACTGTTACGGTTTATACCTTATTACAATGTAATGACGCAGTATTCTTAATTTTTGGGACACGTATTTCATTTTATTTCGCTTTGGTAAGCTTCGTAATATTTTTATCGGGTTTGAAATTAGATGCCACGGTGGTTCGTTTCACCGTGGTAGTTTGTTTATCGGGCATACGTTTGCCGTTTTGTTTTGAACGACATAGTTTTCAGTAAGCGTCAGCATTATTTAGAAACTTTCAGACTGCGTCAACAGTTTTAGTTTTGTACGACACAGTTTCGATAACGTGTGGAGAGCTTGCGTGGCAGCCCACACCAGGCTCTTATTTGGGGAGAGGGGGTTGATAGGCAGCACAAGTACACGTGTGCCTGTCGCCTTCCGTCTGTTGGAAGATGGTCGCCATTGAAGGCAGTTGATATTGAGCAGTCATCTAAAGCAGTCAACTAGTGCTCGCCTAGGCCGCGTCGGGTGTGGCGCTAACCCCCACACCGGCCAACTTGAACTTACTAGATTATTTCTCCGCCAGTGTGGGAGGTAGCTGCATTTTATTTTCTTCAGACAAGTTTTTAAGAATTGAAATAATTCGTAAACTATTGTGGCTCTGTTCTGCACTTGTCTATTTATCTGTGAACTGTTCGTACTCTGCATACTTGACTTCGTATGTGAACGGTGTCACTAAAATGATAAATAAAAGTATAAAACAAATACTCCGGAACTTGACTTTATTTCATATGTAATTGGCGTCTATTTTACAGAGTCTCGTGTTACTCTGTCTTGAGCTAGTCGAGTGGAAAGTTATCGCCGAGTGGCAACGTAAAGCCGGCTGTAACTTTGTAACTGTGCACGTGCCAACGTTACAACATTATCACCTTTCACTATAGCAAAACAAACATTTGGAAACTCATATTTTTTATAATGTTTAAACATGTCGCGTCACGAGTGACATCCACCCATTTGCCATGCCCGAGCCAGCCTTTGTTAGTCTGCGTCGCACTGCGTCACTCACGTCGGATGGTGGAGCTTGGGAAGAGGTGCGTGCGGTTTGTAAGAGTTTGGTAAGGAGGAGGGGTACGAAGGGGAGAGGTATGATGGGAAATGGAGCTCTAGTAGTGGACAAGAAAGGTGGGGGGGTACATTGGATATAATCTAGGAGGGGGATGGTATGTAGTGTGGAATTTGGGAGGGGCGGTGAGATACTCTCTGCCGCTTGCCGCTTCTTCACGTGCCAGACGTGTAAGGAGAAAAGCGTGATTACATCTTAAAGTTGCTAGACAATGTTACATTGTTTATGATGGTTCGTGCATTTTTTGCATCTTATATTGAGTGGATTTAAATAGTGAGCATAGCTTTGTGTGTTACATTCTTGTAAACTTTAGTTCTGTTTAAATTATGGAGTGTGCTAATAAAAGAAAAACACTTGACATTGCAACAAAGTTCAAAATCATATGCGAAGTTGATGTTTTCAAATGTATGTGGCATAAATAAACACCCTTTTAGTGCAGTTAATTATCTGAAAAATGCAACAATATTTGTGTGTTGAGTATTTCCTGCATTAGTACGAACAGGGACACATTTATCATATTTAGTTATTTCGATGAACTTAAAATTGAATTTTATTTCCGTACTAACAAAATTTTCCACTGCATCATTAAAACACTCTCTCATAAGAAGAACCGCAAAACAATCACGTCTCGCGAAATATGTTTAAATAGAGTTCCCCACACCACCAATAAAATAAACAGAACCATGACTAGTATATTGTGTGGTCATAACAAAAATAAAACACATTCGGAATGGCAACCAGCTATAGTAGCCTACATACTGTTGAGTTGAGCAGAATTATCAATAGGGCGGGTATGCATTTGTGAAGTACAATTTATGAGATGTTGTTACAAGTGTACAAGACAGTAAATTCTGCACAATAAAAGTAGTGGAAAAATAGGTAATGTAAATTTTGTGCCTAAGTAAACAAACTTCTAAACATTCACACTTTTCTATAGTAAAACAATTTAAAATCATAAGTTTTTAATTTGTTGTAAATATCTGTTTTCAGTGTTGACATTTTTCATTTCCTTCAAAATATTATTCCAGATTGTTTAAATATTTTTCTAACGTACCATAAAACTACATTTCTTTACGTTTGAACAGATACGTGTGTTGTGCGTGGGTTGGAACAGAACAGGAAAGTAACATCTGTTCATGGTGCCAGCCCTTCCCATTACGAAAATTTACAGTGTCTACACATGGGATGGAGGAAGTGTATTATTGAACTGCTGTTTGCTTTGTGAGCATGAGCGAGAGAGAAGTGTGGTGTGGCGAGCTAAGGGTTGATTGACGAGAGACAGTAGTAGAAAGACAAGGGATGAGAGGGAAGTAGGGAGGGACGTTCAGTGATCTCCAAACTTTGTGTATGTACAGACAGAGAGAGAAACAAAGAGTGAAGTGGCACACTGATTAGTAGGCAACTAACTCCCGCACACCTCTTCCACAAACTTGAAGGAGGAAGCAAGGTCGCGTCTGCCGGTCGTTACATAATGCCGCTGCCAGGCATCTCAATTTTTTTGTATTAACTTGTGGCTGCATACACGTAGTTTACGGCATTCGTTAAACACAGGATCTACAATGGCAAATACAATAACAAAAAAATAATGGGATACTGTAAATTTAGTTATAACGATAACTCACTATAGTGATAATTTATTTTGCCATTGTCGACTATCGTTATAATACAATTCCACTGTATGTCAAAATTTGCAATTTTTTGCATGAAGTCCACGTTTGTTTATCTCTAGCGTTGAAAATGACATGTTTATTTAATTAAATGTAAATTTATTTTAATATGCAGAATCTTTTGAAAAAAAAAAAAGCACAGGCACTTACTTAGCCTCCACTTGTCTCCCAAGAAGTCCATATTCAATTGTCTCTGGCATAAAATCAATGTTTTCTTTGCACAAAATATTGATTCAATTTGATGGAAAGGGTGTGTGTGGACCTCCCATTCGTCAAACAATAGAGATTTTTCTTGGAAAATCAACTACACCTTTATTGATGCCATTAAAATTATTACTATATGTAATACTACCATGCAAAATATTATTCCTGTGCGCAGTTTATTTTTTAAATTACTGTATTATGCTGTCAAAATGTTAATTGTTTAACTTCTTTGTAAACAATCAAAATGGTTTCCTGTTGGATAATGTGTGTGTGACGTAGTTGTACATTTTGTTTTGGTTTCACCATTTTAGCACCAGCATGCAAATATATTGACTGGTTGCCATGGATTACAGAGTAGCTTTGAGATAGGAATGAAATTGTTTTTGGAAAAGTATGTTTCTTGCAAAATTTGCTGATAGTTTTAACCTGATTTTGCTTCTGTTGTCACCACCTTCGTTAATGTTTTAAATGTTGTCTGTATTTCAAAACACTGTTTTGGTGCAGCATTAGGCAGTGAATTTAAACTTGTAGCTACAGTAAATATTTTATTCAAGAATTTTACTCTCATGAATAACCATTTTTCTTTTAGACTCATGTCGATATAGTTTATTTAAATATTTTCCTGCAAACATATACCTTCAATTCTCAAAAACGTGAAGCCTTTTGTACGCACATTTGACAAACTGTCTATTTCCGTATGGATTTTACTTAATGTCATTTTGGTATGCCAGTATTTTGAAATTGGTCCTAAAAACTAAGAATAAGATTAAGCCTCAATAATTAAATTAGCATGATACAGTTTTTATTATTCAAGAAATGTTTTAAACGTAGGCCTATACATCAGACATAAACAGGTGCATGTAGCCTCAAAATTATAAACCCATTTTCAAAGATATTATTACACTAAAAATCTGTTATAATATTTCTTAAGGGCCCCAAGAAATGCCAGTCTTATATAAGGGAAAACTTTATAATGGTAATTTTGTATTGAAAAAAAATGTTTGAGGACCACAAGAAGGCAGCTTATTAAGCTGGAAAATGTTATAACATGGTTCAACTGTATCAGTATTAATATCTGACAAATAACATTTTCTTATTTTAATAGCAAAGTGCAAAAACACATTTCTCATTGGCCATTACAGTCACCGCCTTTAAAATAAACATTACCGTGTTACGAATTAGGCCAGTATAATGGTAAGGAAACAAAACACTGAAATCATCTTCACACACAAAACGTACTTTTGGCACAAATTGCGTAGTGTTTTATAGCGCTTACTATGTTCAGACACACTTCATGCTTTGTTCTTTCACTTAGAATATTTGCAGGTATCTTATCAAGAGTACATTTTGTTGTATTTTTGCTTAGTGGAACTATGCAGCAATAACATTAAAATCTTTAGAAACAATAAAATATAATAAAAATTCCAAATGCACACTTAACCTGCTAAGGCATCTGCATGAAAACAAATAACATGTACAGTGTTGTCACAGGCACATAACATTTCAATGTTTTTTTTCCGTGCTATATCAGTGTCTATTTTAAAATGTGTTGTTCTTGAGTTATAAACCCAAAACTAAAAAGTGCCACAGCTTGAGTCTTAAAATTTATTATGCTATCTTGCGGTAGACAGAAATCAAATATGAAAAATCCCTATTATAAAAACTGTAACATTGGATGCTGCATACTTATTTGCAAGTGCAAATTCTATTTTGCATGTCCTCTTGCAAAAAAACTAGCGGATACCTCAACAAAACATAAATTTATATTAATAAACAGATCTCTTCCAAATAGCATGATATCACCGAAAGGTATTAATTACAAAAATGGTAACATTGAACATGGTTTCCTTTTTTCTGAGCGCAAATTAAATGTTTTGTGGCCTCATGCGGCAAATTTTGAGAATATTTGTGTGTTTATGCATGACGCATAGTTGGCAATACCTTTTTTTTATTTTCTCTGACTTCAACTCAGCCCGTGGGACATCATGGTAACCACGCCGAGGAACGAACCCAAAACAGCTGCACCCAAAAGACGATCGATGCACGCCCTTTAGCCAGTTATTCTAATACGCACATCAATCATGCATCCCTGCCTAACTAGCCGAACGAAGCCAGCCTGCCCCTAAACAAGTGTCAGATACCACCTGCAACCATTGAACTACCTTACTTCCATCCCTTGTCAAGAGAGCGCAGCAAGGGATGACGTCACCCACACCAAAGGAAACCGAAGGGAGGCTGTCGACCGTATTTAGGGCCGGGATGAGCCCCCAGAATGCCGGTTGATATCGAGTTACCACATTGGCTTCCTCTGCCTTGGCAGCTTGCCCTACCACTGCCATGCTAGGGCTCTCTGCCTCAACAAGAACTTCTACCAGCGAAGCTTGCTTCAACTCCTGATACATCCACTCCGCTTCGGAGTGCTTACCCCATCCCTTCAGGACTATACTAGACAACAGTAGGGTTAGAGTCGTTCTCATTACTTCTTTATTAGTTTCTCTAGACTTGCTCTTTGCCTAACAGGGCTCCTTCACCTGTTATTAATGTAACTTCTGCCGGTTGCTTGGTAATCACGAAAGCCTAGGAGTTAGTACGGGTCAACGTGTTTATTCTACTGAGAATAAATATGTTCAAGTCTACGCACTGTGTTTTGATTCCAAGGGTGATTTGTACCTCTTTACTAACTTGAAAACGCCGTCCCCCAAGGGAGAGGCAGGTGACTTCGTCTTGCCAACCAGTTTTCAACAATAGAGTAGGACTGCGGGATCCCTTAACTGGGCAGTAGGTACGTCGTAAAACACCACACAATTCACCGGCCACCCATACTGTGGGCCCAGTGCACAAAGGCACTTGGCGCACACGTGCGGTAGAGCCCCCTACTAGGTACACTCCACGAGGAAGCAACTAGACCACCAGAGTTGGCTAACCCACTCCATCCACTGCATGAAATTCGCTGTTTGGAGTGCTAGGACTGAAGTGGCATGACGCCGTTGTATCTTGGTACTTTAGCTAGGGAATTTTGTCACCTGCTTCTTGCTTGCTGTGACGACCCGTAGAACCTACCCCAGTTGGCCTTCAGCCTTTCCTCCGCTCACGAACAGCTGCTCGCCGACTGCAGGAGCCTCACTCCTCAGTCTCCCCTAGACATTTATTTGAGCCACCCCAGAAGACCAGCGGAACCCCTCATCCAGTTGTCATCCACCTTCGACTCTGACTGCTCGTGGGTCTGGGCATCACAGACGCCATTCAACAATCGTCATCACTCAGAGCTCAGCAGCCAGCTCCAGCCGAGCACCAGCCGCTCCCGGACTGGGTCCTGAGAGTCGCCTACAGCAGCCAGTCATCGGACAGCCTCGGCGCCGGCCTGCAGGTGGTAAGCCAGCATCAACAACCGCCTCAGACGCTTACATAGCTTGCCGCCCGACCAGGCCGACTCTGTATACTGGCTCCTTAATGGCCAGGGCGAACCCGCAGTAACCAGCCTGCAAGGCCAGCAAGGTTCTTTGCCTGAATCTGCTTAAAAACCCCTGTACACTAGGTGATGCGCCAAGCACCCTTGCCGTCACATGTCAATGTTAACAAACAGATGTCTTCCTAATAAAATGATACCACGGAAGGGTACCGTATCTGCGACATTCCTTATCACCAAACAATGACAAAGTCTGTAACATTGGATGCTACGTACATAACTAAGTTTCATTGTTTATACAGTAAACAAAACCTAATATTCGATGCAAAACTTAAATGACAAGCCTTGGTTTCGAGATATGACAAAACTGCCCTTTCGTAGTGTTTATACAGCACACAAACTCCACTTTATGAAAACCAAATTACCAGAACTCTGGTTTCAACTGATTTTATAAACGTACTGAAGGTCATGTTGCTACATTTGATAAACCCCGTAAAAGGGAGCAAGAATGAATTTGGTTCTTGTCAAATGGACTGCGGGAGAGGGGTAGGTCACAAGGGGAGGAAGCGTGGTTGATTGCTACATGTGGTAAAAGCCACTACTGTCCAGAATTATATTTGTAAGTCAATATATATGCTTCTATGTGATGATCGCATGTCCAAAAAAACCAAGCATAAGTCATCAACAAACATTAATTGAAATCAAAGAGAAATCCAAGTCATAATAACACAAGTGAGCGAGAGCACAATGGCACAGTATGGCAGTCACGTCATACGTGAAAATATTCTGCTGCCTGAGGGGTGGAGGGTAGGTGGAGTCAAAAGGTATTAGCCAGCGCTGATGGCCTAGAGGGGTGGTATTTATTTCATATATGCGGTATGTCCACTACAGCGTTCACCAAGAGAGACACAATTGTCCAGCAACCAAAAACAAGTGCAACAAATTAATATTTTTTTGCCAATTTCCCTCAGATTTAACTTTTTTAACCAAATTTTGTACAGTTCCTTAAACATTAATTGTCATAAGAAGACAGTTCTCTAAATGTGGTCAATATAGAGATGTTGTACCGTACATACTGAACTATTGCACAGAATTTTGAAACCAAAATGGACTAATACAGTCTGTATTTTCTCATGTGAGACTGAAAAATATTAAATAAAGAGTTAATCTTTATTACATGTACAGATGTAATAACATGGGAAAACTATTGTGGACTTAAAAATATTTGTGTTAAGATACGTTCTAAATCCTGACAGCCCTCATTTTCAAATATTTTATCTGAAAAATAAGCTACTCTGAAAGAAAAATGAATCCAAGTTGGAATGGATACTAACCCCTTAAATGTCAGCCCATAACATCCTTGAGTGTGGCACACCTTACTTGAGTTTTCAATGTTGGTGAATTTGACCATAACACCACGACTACTCTCTATCTGATATAATGTGGTAACATTTTGACAGATAGAAGCACCATCTGTGTAGCGAAGTCACAACACGCGAGTCCATTTGCAGTGCTTGTCATCAACAGGTTTGTAACCTGTTTGTGTATGCATTCATGTTGGCAGCACTTGGCTGAAAGTAGTATGCAACATCTAGTTTATAAAATATATTTGTGTGTGTGTTTGCATGCATGCATGCATGCATGCATGTGTGTGTGTTCATGTGTGCATGGTTTTTTTTCTCAGAAATACAATTATACTAAATTTTGAGGCAGAAAATAGCACGATACAATCCAAACATCTCTGCAGTATTGACCTATCTTGCATGCAATTTGTACGAGGCAAATTACAGTTGAACAAAAATATTAACTGAAAATATTTGGTACCTATTTAAGCAAAACACTTAACATAATAGCTTTCAAAACCAATTTAAATTTAATGTCAAATGTTTAAACTAAAAATTTTACAAATCAAAATTTTTTAATGTAACAGTTTTTCATTTTGCAGAAAATAGATCACTTTTTAAGCACATGTATATATAAAACCCCAAGGTCACAATTTGATATTGGCAATCTTTCTGTGGTAAAAATCAACAGCTGACACAAACAGCATGGCTTCTTGTGTCAGGAACAGCTGAGGCAGAAGAATATGTTTACAAAACAACAACTTTCATAGAACTGTCAAAATCTTGCTACCTTATATGAGAAAGAAAATAACCAGGTCACAATATAGTTAAGTGTTATTTTCCATTAAAGCCACATATCCAAAACATACAGCAAATCTACATTACCTGAGTTTTAAAAAGTTTAAAAAAACTTTTCTCTGAATTTTTGGTTTTACTCATTTGTGTTGTTATGCTTTTGTTTATAGTAGCATTCAATCACAAATAAATGTTTTGTAGTGTACAAAAATTTCTATGGTGTTCAATTATGTTGATAATGAACATTCTTTAATACCATATTCAGATATTAATTCAAATAGTGATACAATTTACAGCCAACTATCACAATGAACTGGAATCTTGTGGAATATCTGCCGAATGTCGGGGGTTGTCGAGACAGCTTCAGTGCAGTGATTGCTGGCTACATCAGTGCTATATACCTTCACATTCAAGAGTCGGGCATTCCAGCGACACCTGTGCGTGTACGACGAGTAAGCAGTCAAAGCCAGACCCAGGTGCGCCACCTGGGTGTGGGGGCACATGTGTCAACTGCAGAGTTCGCCAAGCAGCTCATCACAGGAGAGATGGCGCAGAAACTCTACCGGTTAGTGAACCTGCATTTTAAACTAAATTTTGTGATTGATTATGCAAAGAAATTGCATGTGACATCTGTTCTTAATTGTTACCCTTTCAACCTTGTGACCAGCTGTCCTTGATAAAATTTATCTGTCTTCTTATTGTACATTTTACTGGTTTAATTGCTTCGCTTCTGTATCTATTAAGTGTTATGCTCATCACGCTACACTTTCAGATTGTCTCCTCATATAGTTCATTTCATATAAGAAGGCCACATTCTGACAGTCAGTGAGTGGCAACTTAAAATATTGAAAACAAATAACGTGTAATTTACAAAATCCTCTATCAGCTGATGCACGAACGAACAAAAGTTAATATTACATTGGCTATTCTGAGAGCAGTGCCGAAGCACATCACCCAAGCATAAAATACGTGGATAAGAAAGAGTTTGTAGATTAATTAATACATTTTATTTTACGTGGTCATAAAACAGCAGTTTTTAGTTTTAGAAACGAAACTTCGTGATAAAATAGTAATGTATAGGTGTTTAAAATGAGATGCACAATAAAACGATACGTATCCAAATGTGACGAAAAAATCCAAAGTTTCCAGACTCTCAAACCAGGTGCTGCCATCTTGTGATTTAAAAGTGCACCATCTGTTGCAATATGCCCTTCCATGCCGTCTGTTATCCGTATCCCGAACTACACCCAGAAACACATTATAGTTTTGTTGTTTAATATAACGTATTTACGCGCATATACAAATAATTCTATTTTCCCGCGAGCTCTGTATAATTTTTAAAGTAACATATATTTCGTGTACCGCGTTTACGAACGACCCTACACACGTCCACCAAGCTCCGTTTACGAATGCAGCGCCACCCAAGCAGTTCACCAATTGCCACACGTAGCAGCACCTCCTGGACGCGCTGACTCGCCACATCAAAGCCTATTCTTGACACGCCTGTTGATGGCGAATGGATACATAAACGAAAAGGCACTGCGATTGTCAACTGTCAAGAATGTGGCCTTCTTATATGGTACACAGTATACTGTGAACATAGGCACCCAGAATCAACTCAAAAAATTTTTTTAACATTGTTTATTCACACACACAGAATAATCATGCAAATCAATAACCATACATTTGTCTTATCTACCACTCCACTCCACTCCACTACACTATACCGGTGTTATTTAAATGCCTTTCTAGAAAAATGTATGCTCATAGTACACTAATATCAATCATTGGCTGCTTTCATTTCCTTGCTATAGGTTATAAAACTGTACACTGTGTGTTTATTTACAAGAATATATCCAAGTACTCAGAATTTGTATCACATTTTGTATTTCGCTTTCAGATCTAAAAATAATTATGCAATTGTGCATTCCAGAGTATAAGTTGTATTAATGTGAAATATTTTCTTTGGCCATTTTAATATTTGATTATCTAATCCATAAGATTTGTTTTTTTCATGATTTAGTAAACAAGATACAGTTAATGCTGAATTGCTATAGACCTAGCAGATATGCATTTTTTAGCATACCTCATTGAAAGGAATTTTAAGTATTGACACAATGAAATTGTCTTTAGTTAATACACGCATCTCAAGACTCAAAAAAATTTCTTTACAAATAAGTTTGGAATTATTGCTTCTGCATGTTGTATTTCATGACCACAGATAATTTACTGTTTAAGTGAGCCATCTTATCTACATGTAACAAAAAAAATTGTTTTCAAATTTTTATTTCTTTAGTAGGGAGTCACAGTGATGTGGCCACCTAGGTGAACCAGGTTAAATTCCTTACAGGGTCACCCAGATATTTGCATGTGGGAAACGTGACAGACATTGCAGCTCGCGAGCTGGTTTTCTCAGGGAACTTCTGTTTCCCTTATCCTTGCATTCTGCTGTTGCTCTGTCTTTACCTCATTTCACCCTCATCAGCGCTCAAGACCTCTCTCTTAATCACCAGTCAAATCTCTTAAGTCAACTCTATTTTGAAGAACTTTTTTTTTGCTATAATTTTAACAAAGTTGTAAGTTACTTTACCAGTTATAAGTTACTTGTGTTTTTATTTTATATAGTCCATAATAATAAGTGCTATTATTGTAAGTGTATGGTTATAGTGTTACCCAAACTGTCCAAGAGAAGGCAAGAAAGCAAGCAAGGTATTTGACAAGCGACAACAGTGGAGCTTTTCCTTCATTTCGTGGTACGGATTTTGACCACCAGGATGCGGCTCTTGAGTTCGTTAAAGCTGTTTGCAAGGTAATTCAAATGGATAATTAGTGTACATAAATCACTACATATCTTACTTAATGGTACCTTTATTTTGTGTGTGGTGTAGTTATCTCGAAACTTAGGTTTAATTTTTCAGTTTTAATTTTTAAGAAAAAGTGGAGGTGTGCGAGAAGCATTTTTGTAGCTCAAAGCAAAATTATACTCAAAGCAAAATTAGATGAGATTAGAAATATTTTTGAGAATCAATATGAGACCAAGAATTCTGTTAAATTCAAATACATGACAATGCATCCTTATTCATTAGGTCATCATTTTGTCAGTACTATATAAGCTCATAATAAACCATAACATTGAAAGGGTAAATTAATTTAATACACTTAAGAAACAAATTTTATTAATTTCAATTAAAATTACAATTATGTATTTACATAATCCACAGAATGTTGTCGTAAGTGCTTTAAACGATCACTTGTCGAGGAAAGTTCTTTTGTGAAGTGTTCACACAATTTACATTCTCCGCTATCTTTTTTAAATAAAAGTTCCATATCATGGCAATTTTCCATTCTTTCTTGGCTGGAACATTATCCTCTGCCTCACTCTGGTACAATATAATCCTCCACCATTACTACTTTTGTTTACAAAAATCTAGAATTAACGTTAAACTGAAACTTAACTTTTCGAAAAATGGCCTTGGCAAGTAGTCATTCAGCTAGAGACACAGCACTCCACACAATGTATGGTTGAAAGTGACAAATTATACCATACTGATAACAATGAAAATCCACTGTTGCAGAAATGGAGTCCAATTCATTATTGGATGGTGCAAATACACTGTGCTGTATGTTCATTTTCAATTTGTTCATGAAATTCATAACATTAACCACTATTGATTCAAGTCATAGATGTTTTGATTTTGTAAACACCTATTGTTGCCTCATGTTTAGGTTATCTACGCAGAATGTACATATATCCATAAATAAATTACCACTGTGGAAATCATTTTTTACATTTCATGTCGTAACCAAAGTGGGCTTGTTTTATAATGTTTTTCTTATTTTTTTTATATGTATGTTGATACAATTTTTTTTCTTTAATTGAATGTGTGATTGCTTTGTGTGACGATAATTGCGACTCAACATGCAGCGGAGAATACTACGAAATCATAACGTACTCGTTTATGCTGAATGAAATTCTTGACAATTTGGAGTCAAGGAATTTGTATTGTGATGAGACTGAAAAATTTTGTCTCTCAAATCGTTCTCGATATTTTTGAGACTTGCACGTGATTAAAAAGGAAGTAAAAGCATCTAATTATAGTATAGTATGGAACATGATAATGTAAACAAAATTTAAATATTGCATTATGTGCACTTATTGTGTGTACGAGTCCTGATTTAATTCATATTGTGCTCTGTTCAAAAAAAGCTATCTATATCATTATATTTGGGTGGGTTTTGTAGGTGTTGTCCCTAGACACGAGTGTGCAAGAAGAAGTGATGCACGTTCGTCGCAACATGCTGCGTCTCATCAATGTGGGGGAATTCAGTGAGCGGGCAGTGTGGAAAGACCCTTGCATCTCCTTCATACTACCAGAAGTCATCTGCAAGGCATGCAACCACTGTCGCGATATTGACCTGTGCAAGGACAACTACAGGGCTGAAGAAAATGAAAAGTATGAAGTTTTCATTACTGCATTATTTGTCTCAGTATGTTAGTTTATGGTTATTTCATTTAATATTTGTGCTTCAATGTTGTGAGTTTACAAAAGTTCACGTGTTGTAATATAACCAAAGTCAGCATTCATCTTGTGTACTGATTCCAACCATAAAACAGCCGTAGTCTAGGGCTTCCATTTTTCTAGTTTAGTTTTTAGAGAAGATATGAAGACAAATAAAATAGATAGTATTGTGTATAGTCTATTCGTGGTTTCTTCACACTTTTTGAACCAAACATTTGAAAAATGAATGCACACGAATGCGGTGCATTGTCCCTTTGTTGAAATTCCATAGACTTGGTTAAGCTTTGTTTGCATGAGGCGGAGGAATATACTGGAAGTAGAACTTAAGCAAGCCTTCAGAAAAGTTTGAAGTAATTGTGAATGGACTATAACTTGATAACAACTTAATTCACTATATTTGCACTTAATAAAGGGTGCCAATCCTTAATACAAGGATCAATTAAAAATTTGTGTGTTTAAATCTCAGTTAGCGAAACACTGGTAAACTCTTAGGCCACTGGTGTTTCAATTGTGCTAAAAATTGCCATTTCTTTGTTTGATAATTTAAACATGGAAAGTTAATAAAATTAATCATTTCCAGTGCTCAGTTTATAAGAAAATCAATAGAGTTGGAAACAGTTACGAATAATATAAGATGAGAGCCCACATCTAAACATTTACAAATGTAGTCAAAATTAAACTTCCACTATCTCAAACAAATTATTGGTTGGCAGAATAATGGTATTTTTACAATTAATGATCGTGGGACTCGCGTAACACGAATAAAGGCTCCATTTCTTCCATAACAGAATCATCTTGGTGAAAATCTGCCAGCACAGATGCACAAACTTATAACTTACATGTTCTTTTTTATTAACGACAGTATCTATGGCAACGTAAATTAAGCCATAGAGTATTATTTATTTCCGAATGTTAAAATCATTAAATATAAACATAACTGGTCAGGGACTGATGAGACCGTTCTGCTAAAAGCTTTAAATGGCTTACAAAATTAGGATGCAAATAAGGATCCTAACGTGGTTGTAGATAGACGATGCCTTCCCATCAGAGGTCGAGTGCCCCTGTACAACGCTGCAAGAGACTTGTGCTGCAACTGTCTAAGAGGGTTGAGTTGCAAATGCTTACGGGGGTGCTCGGAAGTCTGATGTTCAGAGGTTTATAAAATAAAAACTAAGCTTCGTACGTTAATAGGACCTACCACACATTATTCGCAAGACAGAAGCTATAATCCTTCAAACATCGGACTTTGTTCACACTTGTGCTCCGAAGTTGCATGTTCAGAGGCTTATAAAATAAAAAGTAAGCTTGTTGTGTCATTTGTATTTTTTCATGTTTATGCTTTGTAAAAATCAAGTTATTTAAAAATGTATGTAACTTAATTACACACTAAAATAAAGCTTTAAAGTACATTTTTTGCAAATTAAAACTGAAAGTATGAAAACCTGGAATCTTAATGTGCTGATGGAGTGACCACCCTGATATATTCTCTTCACCAGCACTTAGCACACACTTACTTTTAGGCGAAACCTGCTATATTTCAGCATTCACAATGTGGTAAATTGCAATATAATTCCAACTAGCAGTAAGCCGTAATTAGAGGAAATGCAGAGCTTTCGTACTTTCTTTCATTAAACTAGCAACTTGCATTCATTGGCAGACAAATAAATATTATATTGGAAGTGTAGCTTTATAAACAAAATTTCATCTTCAAACTGTTGGTTTTCACTTTCCAACAGTGTGGCAAATTAAATTTAAGGCACTTGCAGTCTGTAATAAAGTTCTCAGGTTCAACAATTTTCTGGTAGGCAGAATCAAATCCTACTAGAGAACAACAATTAAATTACCATGCAAGTCACAACATCAAACCTTTGAACGTTGGCAAAGTTGCCAGTAACTTATCAATTTCTTTAAATAGCTCAACAGTTTATACTATCTCCAGTCCAATGGCTTGATAATATAGATGTAGTTGAGTTATGTTGAATCATCGTACCTCTTCGTGGCTATTTTTATCTTGAAGTTGCACGCAATTATGGTGTATAATTTTGCTGATTTTGTAAGGTCCTCAATAGAGGGCATTAATTGGTAATAAATGCAGATTGATCATTTATATCATGGACTCTTAACAAATCTAGTTTGCAGAGTTGAAGCTTGTGTTTGCGCCTTGCACAATTAGCTTTTTGCCTAATGTCGGCCAACTTTCTATGGCGTTGTCTTACAAGCTCTGAAATCTCTTCCATGTCGTCTTTAGTCTTGGATCCCTCTCCAGCTGATGCATTGTCTAATATGGGTCATCAATGCTGCCTTGTAAAATGGCTCTTTAGTTTGAATAGCTGTTGTGGACAACTTTTTGTTAATGAAGTTATGTCATCCTTGGCGCTTGTAACAAGTGAACATACAATTGCATTACAGTGATACCATTTTGCAGGTCGTAATTCAGAAATGCTGTTTTCTTGTTTGGAACTTGCACAATAATTTTGTAAGTCAGTGACGATTCCGGACTTAGATATAAATTCAACCCCAATAATCAAGGGCGATAAGTCCCTTTACTATTAAACACACTGCAATATTTTTACTTCTTAATCCTTCAATTTTTAAAATGCCTGTCAACAATTGGGCTGGCGCAAGACATAACTCCAATAATCTTGAGCTGAGGAACAGGTATTAAGGTACTCGCACTGTCATTTCCAATACGTTATTAAAGTCTTCAAAAATGCAGCTAACTTCCGCACCACTGTCAAGCCTAGCCAAACATGGAATTCCCTGATACAGTAATTTAATCTCAGGACATAATGGCTTGACGTGTGCCGAGGTTTCTGCCTTCCAGAATATATAATGTTGCTGTATCATAGTGTGTTCTTTATGTGAAGCTAACAAGTGGCATTTGTATTAACGTCTTATGAAACAGACAAGCGGCATTTGTTTACTACATCTGCCTCGGATGAGCCGATGAAGAAAGGGATCTGACTGGGCTCGAATTTCGGGTTGACGACTGCTGGACGCAGCAGGCAAAGTGCTGTAAGCTGAACTGCCCTGGCGTCAGGATATACTGAATCCACTGTGAAGATTACCCCCAGATGTTTCACCATCAGTGCCTCAGGTGGACTGATCAACCATGCGACCTACATGGGCTATCATTCAGGTGTCAAACATGCCGACAGAGTATCCAGACTCCATGTCTGCCAGCTAACCTCGATTTGCCATTAGGCGCCGCCTCTGACAGACTATCACTACCAGAATTTGCAGGCTCTTCGCATGAAGATCCATCTCGGTTCGTAGAGGACTGCCAACGGGAGTTCCGCCGGAAAAGCATACCCACAGGCCAATGGATACTGAGAGCCAGAAAGCAGCTACAAGGCACAGCCCTGCATTGGTGGAATCAGTATGGAGAATTCGTGGCCACATGGTAGCAGTTATGCAGGCACCTCATCAAACAGTTCTCCGGGCCAGAACTACTTGACAACCTCACCACAACCTTCTACAGTACCCACCAAGGTCCACAGGAAGATGTAGAAATATTCACCAGGCGAAAATAGCAAATGAGCCAAGAAACAGGATATCATCAGACAGTAGGTCCAAGAGATGAGGCAACAGCTGATAGTAGAACCAGCCCGATTATATACTGTATTTACCGCATTGTAAGCGACCTTTTTTTATCAATTAGAATCCTCCAAAATCACGCCTCTGCTTAGAATTGGGACGCAATATTACACGCAGTTTCAACCAAGTATATGTAAAACAAGCTGATAAAATGAACAGTGTAATTTATCAGTACTGTTGCAGCCCTAGTACAAATATAATGTGGTCCCAATTAATAAAAACATGTCTTTTTGTGTGAAGCCACCTCCTTATCGCTAGGTTGGGTCTGACCTCAAACAAGGTCACGGCGGCAGCAGTTGTGTCTGGTACGCTATGCCACTGGCCGCTCCCTTCTTATTCCTCCTCCTGCTCTCCTCCCGCCTGATCATCATCCCACACCACGCCCACACCCTCTGCTCCATTCCTCACTCTGTCCCTCCTCTTCTTCCACCTCTAGCCAAGTCCACACCACTCCAAGCTCCCTTCCTCCCTCCTCCACACCAGGCACACCAACCCCTCTCCAAACTCCCTTCCACACCCTCACTCTCTTTTTCGTTTCTCCCCCTCCCCACCGTTTACCCTTTATTCGAAATCTTCATTCTCGTCCTCTTGCTCCAAACACCCCCACCCCCTTTTGAGGTAACTGTCACAACTCACAGCATGGATTTTTCTTTGTCCTACTCTCTCTACCTTCAAGCAGTGCAGCATTAGCTGTCACATTTTCTCACCTCTTCCGGGGCGGGCAGAAGAGGTGAGAAAAACCAGTCAACAGACATGAAAACTCTGGCACAATCAATGACGGCACCGCATGCTCTCTCAGCTGATAGTGTGCGCGGGACGTTGAAAATTCGGCTTGCATTCTGTATCATATTATTTTCTTTTTCTGGGTATTTAAAAGTTAGGGGTCAGCTTGCATTCGGTGTCAGCTTACAATCAATTATATACGGTAACACCCTTATAGTGATGGTACCAAAGATGGAGACATGCGGTTTTGCATTTATTATTCCAACCTCAACAAAATCCTGCACCCATTCACCTAAAGCACACTTTGCGAGACCTTGGCGTAGCTACTGTATTCTCCACCATTGATATGCGCAGCGGGTATTGGTACATACCCTTGCACCCTGACTCAAAGCCCTACACTGCTTACACCACTCCTAACAGAAAGCAGTTACAGTTCAGAGTAATGTCATTTGGCATGAAAAACGCTTCAGTCACCTATCAAAGAATGATGTACTCCATCATCCTGACAGGGTACATATGAAAGTTCTGCACGGCATACCTGGACGACATCATCGTCTACTCTAAGAACTGGGAAGAGCACCTCGCCCACCTGAATCTTGTTCTCGAGACATTGGCTATCCATGATCTTACTGCTAAACTATTTATTATTCCATTTATCAATGCGTAACACTGGATATTTAGAGTGAAGTTTCTCAATGTGGCTACTATCTCTTCGTATGGTTAGACTATTTGCTGAGGAAAATGGCGATGCGGGGAATGGTCAATATGTTGTATACACAGGTTGGCAGCTCAAAACATTAATTGTTTTAAAGGAACATACTCTTTCATGTATAAAAACGACAGTTCAAAGATGAGATAATTCGTTACGTAGTAGTCGCATCTAACAGTCCATTCAAATAAATTTCACTGTGATGTACTTAAAGAAATATATAGAAGACAATATGTAAAATGTTGTTTTAATAAATATAATCATAAAGTTTGCTTAGAAAGTTAACAAATCTTAAATAATAAAAACTTTTTAATTTTTTATTGTAGGAGCACACAAATTTCTATTATCACTAGTGAAGTAAAGTGCTTCGTACAAAAATAATGTGTAGCCTATATATTTATTCATAAAATGAGAACAACTGCCCATTTAATTCATTTGATTATTGCATGGAGTAATAAATAATTTTCTATATTTTTATAAGAAGTCAAAAATATTTGATAGCTTAGCCCTGAACCCAAAACCTATTTCTCTATGCACTAGCAGCCACGGGACATAACCACATGACCATTTGTACACTTATGAATCGGACTCCAGATAAATGAATATAATGTCCATACTTCCAAATATGTGTTGATACAGTTAAATGAATTTAATAATGATCCACGTGTATTATAACTCTTCTTGTGTTATATACCATGTTTGACAGAACCATAAAATTTATGCTCGTTTGCAATAAATACGGCCACGATGCTTCTCGCCCAACATGTTGAAACTGATTTCCGATCGGTAAAGCAGCTTTCGACAACATATTAACTGTCTAATGCTCTCAATCGTTTTCTCACGAGAATCGAGAAGTCATCTTTAACTTAGAATACCAAACACTGAAAATATTACAAAAATTGTTATTTCAGATTGAAAACTGTCTCGAAAAACTTAGAATAGAGCCCCAGATCCCCACAAGTGACATTTTGATTGTATTTTTGTCATTTCACTAAGAGCTGTCCACTCATTATTAGAAACTTCAAGCAAGCAGTAATGATTACATAACTGAATGTTTAGTGTTATTGTGTTTGTTTCAGCCTAGTGTGGAAGTGCCCCCTCTGCAATACCAGCTACGACAATGCTGAGATAGAACATCTTCTGCTAGACACTGTCCAAAGGAAGGCCATGGCATACATGTTGCAGGATCTGCAATGCAGAAAGTGTTTACAAGTAAGAGTCATTATTATTGATGTTTGTTGGAATCCTTTAGTTTACGTGCTGTACTAACTATATAATAGTTGATAAATCCTGTATTATTGGAGGGGTTATTACAGGAATGTGAGCGTAAAACTGTCTTTAATAGATGTTGGTAACCTGTACACCCACGTTATTTCTCATACCATTTTATAAACTACTACATTTTGAACTAATCAGTTGCTTTCCAAGTTCAGTAGAACCTTGTTAATCCTTGATGGGGTAATTTAGGAATTGGATAATTTGAGACAATTTTAGAAGTATTAGAAAAATTCACACGTAAATTTCTTATAGTCCGTGCACCATTGTTTGCGGTGCATGGGCCAGCAAGCGAGCTTTGCAAGCCCAAGCCGGCACAGTCGTGGCTGCGAAGAAAGAATGGTGTGGGCATAGAGAAAGATGATAATGGCGTGGGCATAAATGGAGCGGGGTGGGTCAAAGCAGCCAATCTGGCTGTTGTGCAGTGGAGGAGGGAGAGTCATCCCTCCTGGGAATTCCTGCCGGAATGAGCGTTTTTAGTGTTTTATGGTCTTGAGTGTTTCTTGCACGTTTGTTCGCTGCGCTCAGGAAAAAAACAGTGTTTATCACATTTTTTAACGAGTGACAGGAAACGTCTGGCTGGTGACGATGGTCCTAATGCAAAAAGGCTGCTTAAAACGTTATCAATCAAAGAAAAAATTCAAATTATAAAAACCTATTGCAGGGTGACATATAATCCTTTATTTTATGTATGCGTGTATGCGGGCACAAGTTTGCTATAATTTCATGTTGCAATTCACTGTTCATCGTTTGTGTTCATCCAGCAGTGTTTTTATGTGGTGTCCGCATTAACACAACTGTAAATATTCGAATGCTGCTTAAATAAGTAAGTGTGCTTTTATTCCAGTCTTTTGTTAGCCAACTTGTTTAAATATGTATGTGCATACGAACTAACCCAATTGTAACAGTGTAATGAGGGATAATTAATATACTCCTTTCTTACAGTTTGGTCAAGGTTATTGGGATTAAAATTGCTTTTATTAAATATTATGTATGATAAATACGAGGGCCAATTCAGAAGTAATGGCAACTATTCTTTATCTCCCGAAAATGATCCAACACAAGAAATGTGCTATGTACAGGTGATAGTGTACAACAAGTATGTTTTAAAGGTGACAGCAGATGGGGTATGGATGCAGGAATGTCCGGCAAGGAACAAAGACAAATATGGCTGCTTGAATTCACAGTTTAATTGATTAATTCTTGTACAACCTGTACATTTTGTACATGTACGAGCTGTTTAACATCCTTCAAAGTAGTCCCAAGGTTGCCCACGGTTTGTTGCCAGCGATGAGGCAGTGAGAAGGGGAGGGGGGATGCTTGCATGTATGCGTGTGAACACACACACACGCACACACAAATTAAATTTACTTTCAGGCCACTTGCAATAGTTTTACAATTACCTAAGGTACTCTGGTGTCAAAAGTAAAGAAAACAGAGAAAAGATTGGCCAAATATTAAACTATTTAAATGAACCTTATTTTAATTAATTTTTTAACAAACAAAAATACATCATTATCAGAGATACAAATAAAAAAAAGCAATTGCCTGGTAACCACCCTGACTAGGGCTTTAGTGTGAAAAGTGGCTGGTCCTGTTCTTCATGAGCTCCGTGTACTTATATAACTGGTGCGAGAAATGTGTATTAGATTTTCAAGAGTCTCATCACTACGTCTGTTCTTGCATTTGGTGGTCATTGCACTGAATGTGCTCTTGCAGATCCATGTTAATCCAAACATTGTCAGTATTTGGATTGCTATTTCTGTGATAGCTGGAAATTTATTCATTTTACTTAGTTCGATCCAGAAGCTTATGTAGTCAGTGGATTTCTTGATGAGCTTATTCACACATAGCTGAACAGAGAAATCACACATTTCTAGCTTCAGTCTCAATCTTTAAGTTCATAAATGAGCTGTGGCATATTGTCTGTAGTCAAAGCCCCCTATTCAACTGTTATGAATCTTGAATGACACTCAAATCATTCAAGTAGTCAGTCACTTCACCTTTTATTCCCTTTTTATTAACAGTGATGGGGGGAAAAAATCAAGATTACCACACACAGAATCCTGACTAAAGAATGCAATCTTTTTCTCGNATACGTCGATTCTCACAATAATGGCGTAAAACAAACCTAAACTAAATAAATTAAATTCTGTGTTTGCAAGACGTGGAACTACTTCGTGTACCTCGCTGCCAACTTAACAGCGAGCGTGCTGATCAGCAGTGGTCTCGGTAGCGAAACACTCGTCAGTAGTTCCAGGAGTTGGAGAGGAGAGGAGAGGAGAGGAGAGGAGAGGAGAGGAGAGATTTGGGCAGCTCTTAACAGCGAGGTCTTGAGAGCAGTGCCGGAGTTAAAGGGTGGAGGAAACAGGAGATCCCAGAGAAAAACCCACCAACCGGCAGTATCGTCCGGCACAATTCCCACTTGCGAAAATCCGGGAGTGACCCGACCAGGGATTGAACTCGGTTCGCCTTAGTGGGAGGCAAGCAGGATAACCGCTCAGCCACCGCGGCCCCGAGAGGGGAAGGGTGGGATGGTGTGGGGGAAGAGGGAAAGGATGGGGAAATGAAGAGATGTGGGGGTAGGGTTGGTGGGGAAAGGGGGAGAGTGAAAATATATTTGTGAGGCTATGTCTTAATTTTCTCTAGTATTAAGGCAAAGTGACAAGAGCCTGTATTGTGTAAAAATATGAAAAAATTAAACAAACTGGAGTGATATTAATTAGTAGAGACTGGAACATTTTGTGAATTCTATTTGAGGACATGTTGACTTTCTACTGCTATTGAACCACAGTTTGTTTGACATGCCTCAGATCAGCTTTGATCAGTTATGAACTTGCAAGTGAAATGTGAACTGAATCCAGTGCTACCTGCTCTGGGGTTAAACTGGACTAGCAGGCACTGAACAACTAACTGAGGCTCTGGTACACAAAAGACTGTGGAGCCTAGCTTGTTGCCTTGCCGTATGAATGCACAATATTCTTGGGTCACTATCAATTGGTAACGTCATGTCAAATATTTATAATGGTACCAGTAATTTTAAGGGTAAGCATGTATTAATGATGTGTTCCTTGTTTATTCATGGTCAGATCAAGATGGACAACATGTCCAAGTACTGTAGCTGTGCAGGCAACTTCCAGACACTTGTATCCAGAGATGACATAGGAGTCCACCTGAGAACATTTCAGAGTATAGCTCAACACTTCAAGATGCCTTTACTGCTGGAGGTAGTCAAGTGGGCTATGAGCCTCAGCCCTGGTGTTGCAACGTCTTGAGGCCTGTCTACCAAGTAAACCTTGAAGTAACTAAAATGGCACAGCAGATACTATCCAATATTAAAGTGAAGACACACGGTCTGGTTGGATCTGAGATTTTATAATATTGGTTGTTGAATCATCAAACCATGAAACAAATGCATAATTTAAAATTGTGCACGATAGTAAAGTATCAGGATAAAGTGAAACCATTCGAGTATGAGAAAGTATTTTATAAAGGTTTGTTTTCATGTGATGGATTGTTTATGTTCTGAACTTTAAAGGCACACCTACTAAGTTTTACACTGTTACAGTTGCTATCTGCACCTACAGTGACTTTGAGACACTTATCAGAGTGTATAAATTTGTTCCTTACATTTTTTACAAGTAGCAACTGAAAAACCATGGTAAAATGACAATGTTTTGATATGTATTTATTATTTGTAAATGTAGTCTATTTTTCAACTTTTCCATCAAATGTGTACAAACTGTTGTAATTTGATTAAAAAAAAAAGGAATAAATATTTGTGAAATTCTTTTGTATATGCAGTATTTTTTATTATACTCTGTATTATGATTATTACATAAATTTTACCAGAAACTTGTCAACAAATCAATACATGTTTTAATGTTAAATTATGTAGTATCATTATACAGGTGAGTATAAAAGAATACTCCAACTTTGAAGGTCTATAATATCAAAACCAAACAACCTAAAACCTTGATTAACCAACCATGGAACCGTGAAGTTTGTTTACCATATCTTCATAAATGTTCAACGTGACCACCATGAGCAGCCCGAATGACGTCTACGCGATAATCAAACTCATTCCACACTCTTGTCAGCACGTCCGGTGTTACGGTGTCTTCCCGAGACTACTAGAGCCGTTAGTTTGCAATCTGCCGCAGCGCTGCCAACATAACGGTTTACTTTGACCTAGTCCAAAAAGATCTTTATTCAATGTATATTTAATTTTGACAATGCTGCCTTTTCTGTTTGAATGTTACATTTTATAATAGGCGTATCATCCACATTCCATAGTATTATAATAGGCTAATGTTTGCGTCACAAAATTACTGTTTACGGTACGATGCATCCAGGGATGTTACATGGCCACTCGAAAATTCTGTACATTCAACGAAAAATTGGTGCATCTTGTCAGGTTCAAACAACAAAAAAATCCAAGCCAATTTTTTTTCCCGTATTGTCTATTATAGCACGAATAGTATTGGGGCAGAAGTTCTGAATTTATTGTGCCCAATTACTTCAGATGCCAATACCTTACATGTAAATGTCAAATCTATCACGAGCACTTGCCGTAAGAAAACCGGTGCCGTAAACCTGCTGTACTAAGAGACCTATGTGGATTGATTACTGTTGTTATGGACATGGCATCTTACCTTGTGTGCATGTGCTCCGTCATACTTGCTCGCCCTACCGCTGGTGACGGGCTGGGTTGCTTCAAGACCATTTGGTGGCGTGCGTGCGTGCGTGCAGCAGGTGATGTAATTTTGGGGTGCTGTCTACACTTCATGAATGATGGAGAAACTTCCGTAGTTGGGTGTTGAAGAGATAGGCCATGGCTTCTCAATTTAGGGAGGTAGGGGGGGTGACGGCTGCCTAAAACATGTTGTAACTTAGTTATAATGTAAATTGAATATTCAAGTTGTGTTATGCAGTAGTCATTTACTGTATAACTGAGGTGAGTTTCATGCAACTTTTATAAGGTTTTTTCAAATTATTATTTTGTACCTATATTTTTACTGACCACATTTATATGCAAAATTTATAAGATTATCTATAAAAGTGGTAACCCTAAAAATACAGTTGAAGAATTAAAAGTTTTTTTACCATTTTACTTTGCAAACCCAAACGTCGAGTATTCCTTAACCACACGATGGGAAGTGTCTATTTCGTTGGAAAAGGTGTTCTATTGGGAGAAGTATAGATATATATATAAGATAGATAAAGTGAGTGTGTCCTTGTCTCATGTGTTGGCAAGCTACCACCACAGTATGGGACATTGATAATTCCCATTTTGGAAAAAACAAGGTAAAATAGTCTTTGTTGTATTGAAAGTTAATATAAATTTTGTATGTTAAAGTGAAATATTCTTAAACAGTTCACGTAGGGTGTTTGGGTGGAAATTAAAAATCGTACATTAAAGTCAAGATATGTTGATGTGAAGTACGTGGTAATGGTGTCTGTACATAAAGCCAAATGCAGTGTTTTCTTTAGCATAAATGAGTAATTGTGAAAACCCCAAGAGTTATCGGAAACACTCAAATTTATTATATATCCTGATGTGACTTCATTTGATAAACTGAACTTGTCTAAATTTTATTGGTTAGAAATCGAAGATTTTGAGATGCAGCTGATTGATTTCCAGTGCAATTCAATATGGACTCAAAATTTATCAGAAAAATGAGAGAGACTATCAGGCAATATGAGCAAAAATTACAAAACTAAAATTATGGAAACGTGGAACTCAATTCTAGACACATATAGCTGTTTGCAGAAACTGGTGTTTGCTATCTTGACAATATTTTCATCTACCTATCCCTGAGAGTCATTATTTTCAAAACTGAATAACATTAAAAACCCGCTTAGAAACGGTTTAACAGATGACTCCAGTTCAGCTTGCATGCTGCTAAAAGTAACAAAGTATCAACCTAATGTAAATTATTTGGCATCTAATTTGCAACAGCAAAAGTTGCACTAATTTTTTCTTTCATTTTAATAAACATAAAACTGTTAATGTTATGGTTGTTATATAAAAATGTTTACTTCTGGTTCTAAATAAAGTGTATCAATGTGAAAGTATTTAGTTTTTTTCCCAAATAAACACTAACCACCATACTCTGAGACATTTGAGAAACATTCGTTCCTTTTTAAATTTTTTTGTATGAAAAATTGTCACTAATGAACGATTTGAGTGTCTATATGTCTCTAAGTACGGCGGTAAGTCAAGATTGTTTGTTGGCACGTCATGGCCACATTGACCATTTCTTTGGAAAAAATGACCTGGACTCTATACAGGCTGTTTTATTTAACATTGATCCTGTGCTATAAATATACACACAAATGGTTGGAAGGTCTGGACATGACAAAAGCCAGGAGTCGTTCAAGGTTAACGGAGTTGTGGAGAAAGAGGGGAAAATGAGAAAGGACCAAAAAGAAACATCACGAGGTATGTATAAATGTACAGATAAACAAACACTATGCTCATGTTCAGGGGTTTTAGCCAGTTTTCCCTTGCAACTCTTCCTCTTTAATTGTTCAGTTTCTAGTCAGTTCTCCCCCTATATCATGGATTGCAGAAAAGCGTTTGTGCGCTGGCATGCAAATTTTTGTAACTAGCTCATTGTTACTAGCTTGTATGTGTACTTTCATGTTAATAAATCACATTATAAATTTAATTCACATTAAAAACTGTGCACTTACAGTTCCCATGTTGCTGGTGTCTAACAGAGCGCCGCAAAAAATTTAATAAAAAATGATTCTTGCTGCATAATAAAAACACTGGTTAAAACCTACTGTTTTGACACTTTCACAAAAATATATTAACTCAAAGCAGCCACAGCCAACCACAACTAGTTGCACCCACTTCTCCTCCTCTCGCAACAAATATATTCATCAATACTATGCTTAAAGCACACACAGCTTTTTATTTTTCCCCAGCCAGCCTCTTGCTGACCCAGCACAACTGCTTATTATTAGCGTACTGCATGTGTTACACGCAAGATACCCCTTCACTGATAATTACTTACCAATTTCTGCCCAGGAGCTTTCAAATATAGGGTGAGGCACCCACGCGAGTAAATACGGTAATAGTATGCAGCATATCCAAAAAGTATTTATGTTGAATACATAACCCAAAAACAGTATTACAAAATTTATTGAAATTCTAATGTTAGCGTGGTTACATTCTTTCTGTGCAAATCTAAAAATAATTTTTACTTCTTTTGAAGTCACTAACTCAACAGGAGCTAATTACCAAAAATACCAGTTTTCCAACAAGCATTTAAAATGCATAAAACATAGTTTTCATCCACATGCATCACATACATTGTTGCACTTAAGGTAGTCTAATTTCTTTAAATGTGCCAAACAAAATTCAAAATATTTTCTTAATATTTTGCTGCCCTATCTTTCATGAATAGTAACATTAATGAGTGTAGCTAACAATAATTTGCTTTTTATATTTTAAAAAAATGTAATTATCAATTGTAAAATTTACTTACTTTGCTTGAATATAAAATTTACTGCATATAACTTTTTTTTTTACACAATTTTCATAGTTATTCGTGGCCGCAATAATATAGCACACACAATGTGACGCTGTATTTAATCTCACAAAACATAAAATTTCAAATTGTTTCAAGCCCCCTTTCTGACAATTTTGCAAGCATCTAGTTCTTGAACTTTTCTTTGCCCATCCACCCTGCTGCAAGATACTTGTCAAAATCGATGCATGGTTATTTCAAATACGTGCTGCTCACTTTTATTCTCAATCTGCAATTAATATATTACCTTAAAGTGATGGGACCTACAATAAAATACACAATAAATTTCATGAACTTGTCGCAGTTCGTCAATCCTTTGTTTGTTTTAGAAAATATAACGAGCGTTTCGGAAAATTCACAGATGAGAAATAACCACAATAAAATGTGGAAAAAGTTGGATTCTGCGTGATAAAATGCTGAATTTGTATGGTTTAGTGATAAATGTGACAAACTTCCATCACTCCACAAAAATCAGCAACACTACTACTATACGCTCACAAGTTGCAACAATTATAAACGTAAATAAACTACTATTGTGTGCACCATAGATTGGGGCATCAGCACTTCGCTGTCACATAGCTACGATGCTAGTGCTAGCAGCGACACTTTTTAGTGCCACAACCTTGGCACAGTATACAGTCATCTACTTCAGTGACATATTTTCATTTTGTTTGATTCAGGAATTAAATTAAGTCTTTTTTTTGTTGCTGTATGCAGTTGTAATTTCTTCAAGTGATGAAAGAAGTGCCTACATGAAAATGCTGCAACAAGTTAAAATATCCATCCCCTGATGATCATAACTCAAAATTCATCTCTATTCTCAAACAAAAATTAATTTTGAGTAACCTCTATCTTCACAAACTCAACTCAATTAACCCAGACACGACCCATCTCTAAAAATTTCCCAAAACCTTTGTTAAGATCATCCCTCCCTAACGGCCCTATTTCTGGAAACCTTGAGGGGTTGTATCAATGGGATTCTACTGTACAAAGTGTGTGCCACAGTGTAACAAATTTTTATAACTGTACTATCCTATTTTACATTGTGTGATGCATAGACACTTTAGTGTAACTTGACAATGTGGCCGGAAAAAAAAATACTTCAGATGGCAATGGAAATATGTGCATGTTGAAACTTTATATAGCTTTACCATACATATGTTAAGTGTGGGTGTGTAGAGCATATGTGACAACCTCTTATGTTATAGTGTGGTGACATTTTCTTTACAACACATTGTTTTACTTCGTCATCCCTGCATCAATTAGTGATCAGGAGGTAATTAATGTCTTTAAATTATATACATCAATTGCAAACTGAATAGGGTTTCATTTTTTAATGAGACACTTAAAATACTCTAAAAAGCCCTGTTGTAAAATTTTTTTGTTACTAAATTCATTATTTAGTGTCATTTACTTTCAAATATATAAATATTTTCTCAATTCCTCCATAGCCAGACAATTATTAAATATAATTTATACGATCAAAATGGTATTACAAAACTGATACAAGATGTCTTTCTTTGCCTTAATTATACAACAATTTTGCTGGAACCCCAGACAATCATGGTAAATTGATATGTCCAAGTCTGATAATAAAATATAACCATATTCCAGAAAACTTATGTAAAAAAAAACCACAAGCATTTTTATATTTGGTACTCGTGCTGATGTTTCTTTATAAGAGTTGCAGCACATGCAGCATCACACAACAAACATTTTGATTCCTGCTACAGTACCAGAGCCCTACTACCTTCAAGCAACAGCCCAGAACTCAGATGTTGGAAGTCAGCTCATTAATTTTTTATAACAAAATCAAGGCAGTCGCTAGCCTCAACATAAGATAATCACAGCTCCAAACCACACTCACCAGCTATACTGGCAAATTTTCAATTTTCCTGCCGCACCCTAGTTTGCCACCTGGCCACTAGGTTTACTACCAACAGCGCCCTTCCACCATACTGCAGTGTCCTACAACTCACCGTCTGATGAAGCTGGCCTAGCCAGCAAAACATCGCGATCGCAGAACATTATGGAAAATGTGTCGTCCTGCTTTGTGTGTGTACCTGTCGACAAGTACTACACTGTGAGTACTTGAATTCCTGTCTTTTTATATATTTTTGGTAGCCTAGCAGCTTACTTGCCCCTAACTCAAATTTTTAAGAGTTAGGTGTTAGAATAGGGCTCTACTGTACTTTCATACCTTTATGCAGCATTAGCTTCACAAACAAAAGTTATGAACACAAAAAAATGGATGACTTTTATAAAAAAAATAATTAAGCCACATGCATGTTGTTTGGTTCTTTTTATATACTAGTTTTGAGCCATTTTTAATCTAGCTTCAAGCGCAGTCACTAGTAGATGCAGCGTCTAGGCACACGTTACCTCAGTTTGGGTGTGGCTGCTCTACATAATGTTCCAAAGATTCATAGTCCAAGACGAACCCCAACTCCAGCACAGCTGACATTTCAACCCCCCGCCCCCAAGGTATCTGCATTGTTTAAAATACAATAACACAAATTTATCCAATTTTCATTTTATTATGGATATTTATAAGTTATGCATGTACAAGAAGGCTTAAAAATTAACTATACAGATGATGATGTTCACGACTGGTTGATAGGGTCCAGCTGAGGCTCTGAAACAGAAAGAAAAAGACTGAACAAACTTCAAATACAATGATTTTCAAAGAAATAATTAGACGGAAACAATTTTGGTATTAAAAAATTACAGGAGGGCAAACTAATTATAAATGAAATCAGTACTACCATGCAGTTTCATTATGAATGCATAAGGGAAGAGGGGCAAAAAATTACATTCATTTTATTTCAACACACAAATCATACTGACTACCTCACCAAATTTGATATGCCAGACAGTTATACTATTGATGCGATATACATTACAGTTAAGACATTGGTGGTGGTGGTGGTTCTTGTTGTGGTAAAATTAGTTTGGTTTTTGTACTCCCTCATGGCCAGGCACTATGCGGCTAACAATTTATGAACAAACAAAATATATCTGCAAAAGTACAGCTTTTACTGATACAATTTTACCTCTCAAGGCATGGAACAAGCGCTCAGACTCCTTTACATATTCTTACGATGGTCTAGCATGACAAAAGCATATATCAGCTTCTGAAATGTCATGTGAATTGTTTTATCTTGAGCAGATTCACATCTCTGGTTTTAGTATTCACGTCTTCTTTGTTATGTGCCTAGGGATTGCAATCCGGCGTCATTTTCAATCCGGCCGGATCCGACCAGATTGATCAAATCAGGACGATTTTCCCTTTTCAGTTCGTCGAAATGAACTGTTAATGAGTTAATCGAGTGTATTGTACTTATAGGTAATTTATAAAAAAAAAAAACATATATATAAAATCAACTTTATTTCCGATGTTAAAATTAGACAACGAGCAAACAATTAAAATCTAGTACAGTGTAGGTAACTAGTTAAATTTTAACGACGCACAACGGGTGGTTCAGTCTTCCTAGATTTCACTTTCACAGATAGATCAATTTTAGTAAGTAACTTTATAAAATCTAACATAATTAACCTTGCGTAATTTACTGAGATCACAATAATTAGGTATTTGAGAATGTTAACAAGTCTCATTCTTATATTTATGACAGAAAAAAGGATAGTAGAAAACAAATAGTGTTAGTTGTGTCTCTCCTTGAACTCCTTCACTTTCAAATGTAGTAATTTCCTTTTTTAGTACTTTATCAAAATCTTTCTCTTTTTTAGTATGTATGGTATTACACATTGTTTCTTGCTGGATTTGTAATTCTTCCTGTAATGTCAAATCTTTTTTCAGTGATGGTGAATCTAAGTTCTCCTCTACTATTTCTTCCACGTTTTCGTTAGAGTTATCATCTTGAATAAGTCTTTCTAAAAATTTTTTCATTTCTAATCGTATGACTTTTTCTTTGGCATAGTAAATGTATCATTAGCTCGGTTTGTATCTTCATGATATTTCTTTGGATTCTGTAAGTATATTAATATTCCTGTTACTACAGTGCGGCGTTCTTTAATCCTTGTACGTAGTGCTTCAGATAATTCAGTACTTAACACCGTGTCATGAGTGAGCAACTTCTCTAAAACAAATTTTAGTGTTGTTTCAGCAGTTAACAGGGTTGAATCTCTTCTGCACATGGCCTCTACAGCCAATTTAAATGGCTGCAAACTTTCAATCAAGTCTTTTATTTTCGACCATTCAAGGTCACTAAATTTTATGTCAGATCCTATATCTATTGAAGCTTTATGGATACACACTTTCAGCTTATAAAATCTTTCTATCATAGCCAGAAGACTATTCCAACGCGTGCAGCAATCCAAAATAAGGCTTTGACTGTATCATTTTCCTTGACTCTCACTTCATTGTTTCTTGGTGTATTTTTGTCTTGGGTGCAGGCTTTCTTTCTGTTTTTCAATACTTCTGGTTATTTTATAATTTAGTTGATAAGTTTGATGAATTGTATATTCATATACAGATAAATGTTTTTTTTCTGTCAGATTTTAAGATATTTGCAATATTTTTTAAGGTGTTATCTATTTTTAGCTATTATTTTTGTTTCTATTTTTTGCGTAAATATTGCATTTTAATTTTTACATACCCTATGCATAATTATTTTCCGGTTGAAATTAGTTTTTTAAACAAATCTTTTACAAAACTTGTTTCCATAAACATTGCCTTTTTTCTTTTTAGCCTAGCCTACTTTGCATAGGAAAGAAAGGCTTATTCTCTCTCTATCTCTCTCTGTGTGCGCGCACGTGCATGTGCGCGTCCCCCCTTTCAATTTCTGAACGCTTCAATCAAATTTCACCAAACTTGGTACTCAAATAATACTTATTAAGGACACCTAACTTTTACTGTTTTCGACCATGCCGGGCACTTCCTTTCAAAATAGTGGCCATTTTAATATTTTGGGTGATTGCATATCTTGAGAACCAATCAACCTATTTCAACCAAATTTTTTATGCCTGCAGAGCATTGTATAAGCATTAAATTTGAGATAGATATTTTCGTTGGTCTGCCATTTTATAAGATAGCATCAATTAAAAAATTAAGATATTACATTATACAGGCAGTTCTCTACTTTCATACATAATGTGTTCCTGAAAATGTGTATGAAAGTTAAATCATGTAATAAGAGGGGTTCCGTTCCAAAGTTACAAAAAAATTCTAAAAAAAATTAATTTGGGTAGAAAGATAAATATATTTAATTGATAAACATGTTATTCTTTAACAAGTATTTCATTGAAAATCACGAATAAATATACATGTGCAATAATTTCTTGCCGGAAATGTTGATTTTCAACACCTGTATACGTATTTGATTGTAAGTACTATGTGAATAAATAAGGCAATTAAATATGCTTTCTACTTTCAGTAAAATTNCTGTATACGTATTTGATTGTAAGTACTATGTGAATAAATAAGGCAATTAAATATGCTTTCTACTTTCAGTAAAATTGTTAAGCAAATGTAACATTTTATTTTGTAGATTGTAAAAGTTTTTCAGAGATTCATATATTATTTTCACAGAAGCACTCATTTGTATTATGCCATTATGACAGCCANCTGTATACGTATTTGATTGTAAGTACTATGTGAATAAATAAGGCAATTAAATATGCTTTCTACTTTCAGTAAAATTTTTAAGCAAATGTAACATTTTATTTTGTAGGTTGTAAAAGTTTTTCAGAGATTCATATATTATTTTCACAGAAGCACTCATTTGTATTATGCCATTATGACAGCCACATATTCATAACATATGATCCGCGAAGGCTGGAAAACATGGCAGGCAGTGTTAGACGGCAACTAACAGTGCTATATCAATATGTTGGTAGGTTGCTAGATGTATGAAATACCAAATCGGTCGTATAACAGTTGATTTAGAGGTGATAGTATGTTATGTATGAAAGAGTGAGTTGTACGAATCTCAAATGTATGAAAGTCGAAGATTGCCTGTATCTCGAAAACTATTCAACCAATTCTTACCCAATTTGGCATGTAAGTAATGTTATCGTAGGCCATGTAAATGTAAGTGAATGAACTTGATTAGTTACTTATTTTCAAAATGGTGGACATACAAAGGTTTTAAGTTTATTTGGTATATCTGCCATACCATTTAACCAATTTAGACCAAATTTTGTATACTCAAAGTATCTAATACAAGCATAATATATACCAACAAATAATGCATTTTTCCGGCCATTTCGGAAGATAGCGCAATACTAATAAATAAAGGTATGTCATAACTCTGTAAATAATAAACTAATTCCTTCNGTTGTAAAAGTTTTTCAGAGATTCATATATTATTTTCACAGAAGCACTCATTTGTATTATGCCATTATGACAGCCACATATTCATAACATATGATCCGCGAAGGCTGGAAAACATGGCAGGCAGTGTTAGACGGCAACTAACAGTGCTATATCAATATGTTGGTAGGTTACTAGATGTATGAAATACCAAATCGGTCGTATAACAGTTGATTTAGAGGTGATAGTATGTTATGTATGAAAGAGTGAGTTGTACGAATCTCAAATGTATGAAAGTCGAAGATTGCCTGTATCTCGAAAACTATTCAACCAATTCTTACCCAATTTGGCATGTAAGTAATGTTATCGTAGGCCATGTAAATGTAAGTGAATGAACTTGATTAGTTACTTATTTTCAAAATGGTGGACANTAAGTAATGTTATCGTAGGCCATGTAAATGTAAGTGAATGAACTTGATTAGTTACTTATTTTCAAAATGGTGGACACACAAAGGTTTTAAGTTTATTTGGTATATCTGCCATACCATTTAACCAATTTAGACCAAATTTTGTATACTCAAAGTATCTAATACAAGCATAATATATCCCAACAAATAATGCATTTTTCCAGCCATTTCGGAAGATAGCGCAATACTAATAAATAAAGGTATGTCATAACTCTGTAAATAATAAACTAATTCCTTCCAAATTTGGCAAACAAGTAGTACTGCAGTGGGTGGTGTAAACTGGTATGTTTTATGTAGGCCAGGCAATTATTTTAAAAATTGTGGCTGTATCAATATTTTAGCTCAGTTTATTGAAACAAATTCCAATTTGATTGTGTATGCTGGCAGTACCTATTACAACCATCAAATTTGCCTATGCAAAGTCTCATTTCTCTGTAATTTTGTAAGATAGCCCTACCAATAAAAAAATTATGATTTTATCTCATATCTTGGGAAACAATCAACCCATTCCTAGAAAATTTGGTGAAAATATTGTACTGTGGCAGGCCACAATAACAACACTTATTTTCAGAATGACCGCTATAAAATCATTTTAGTTTTGAGGGTGATATCTACAAAACTATATAATTTATTTAACTTCAACTACATTACTTTTTTGTCCTCCATTGTTGAAGATTGCCACATGAAAATTATAGAGGTTTTATGCCATGTCTCAAGAACCAATCAACCAATTCCAACCAAATGTTACACTGCAACATTTCAAATAAATTTGTACCAAATTGCATACGCCATAAATACCACAGAAGGCCATGTAAACTTTCATGATTTAAATGGGTGGTACAACCATGGTCAAAATGGCAGCTGCATAAATCATTTAGGTAAGTTTTACATATATTAAAAAAGTTAGCAAAATTCAACCAAAATTTGCTTTTAGACAGTATACATTAGAAGCATTGTATATAGAGCCTCTTTTTCTGTCAATTTTGTACAACAGCATCAAATAAGAAAATTAAGTTTTTTATGCTATATCTCAGGAACCAAACAACCAATTTCCATCAAATTATTCACCATTCACACAAGTAGCGCTATGGTAGGCCATGTAAACTTAAATGTTTTATGAGGCTTTGTCACTTATTTTCAAAATAAAGGCCCTGTAAATATTTTAGATTAGTGACCCTATCATTTAAAACACGAGTGATTAAATCCGAAGTTGATGCTCCGAATCAGACCTCGGTAATGCAGTGGATTGCACGCTAGCTTATAGTACTAGGTTTTCTGGGTTCAAGTCCCAGGTAAGGCAGGTGTGAATTTGTAATGGTCTCACTACTGTTGCATAAGTTTCTGGTTTCATTTCTAAAGTTATTGCTTTCAAAGAGAAGTCAAATCCTTCCCACCAACTCAGCTTTTAAGAAATTATTTAAAAATTAATTGCACCATGTTAAAGAAAGTAGGCTCATTAGATATATATCAGTGTCATTATTACATTTTAATTTGTTTTCTTTTATCCGAACTTTGTATATTTGAAATTATTTTCCTTCTGCCTCTTTAACATACTACCTGCACTTTCCCATGTCCACATTACCAAGTAGGCGAGAAGGGGGTTGGAAGTAAAAGTGCAGATTCATCCTGCACCCCAGTTGATAAATGTTTAGCACATGTATAGTCAAAATTACACTATTCTCAACATTAAGTAATTTTATTCCGCAATTAGTTACTTTATTGTTTTTCATTCACACAATATACGTTTAAAAATCACCCAATGGAATACAATTTATGCTTTGCTTTCCACCTATTGATTTTTGCAGGTCCTCCAATTTAAAGAACTCCAGGACAAAATATACTGAACAAAAGCATGTCAACAACCTCAAATGATTTCCTGCATTTTTGTATGGTAAGTATTCCAAAACTTCGACATCAATACACATCACTTACCATTATTAGAGAGTAACAGAAAAGATGATACCTGCACCCGCTCATTTCTAAAACTAGCAAGACATGTTCTGTCTTCATACGAATTCAGCCTTGTATTACAGAAGTAAGGTAATAATCAAACCTGTACCAATGTTCACATGCTGCTGAAGGTTTATCATGAGAAAGACAATCAAGATTAAGTTGACTGTTAAATCTCATATTTTTCCTCCACGTAATATTATATGTAATTTCAAATTTTAACACCTCAATTAAAAAAAAAGAATTTTAATGCTTAACCTTTTTGTCTTTATCAAAGCTTATGACATCAGTTGTCACTGAAAGAAGCNTGTCTCACTACTGTTGCATAAGTTTCTGGTTTCATTTCTAAAGTTATTGCTTTCAAAGAGAAGTCAAATCCTTCCCACCAACTCAGCTTTTAAGAAATTATTTAAAAATTAATTGCACCATGTTAAAGAAAGTAGGCTCATTAGATATATATCAGTGTCATTATTACATTTTAATTTGTTTTTTTTATCCGAACTTTGTATATTTGAAATTATTTTCCTTCTGCCTCTTTAACATACTACCTGCACTTTCCCATGTCCACATTACCAAGTAGGCGAGAAGGGGGTTGGAAGTAAAAGTGCAGATTCATCCTGCACCCCAGTTGATAAATGTTTAGCACATGTATAGTCAAAATTACACTATTCTCAACATTAAGTAATTTTATTCNCTGCACCCCAGTTGATAAATGTTTAGCACATGTATAGTCAAAATTACACTATTCTCAACATTAAGTAATTTTATTCTGCAATTAGTTACTTTATTGTTTTTCATTCACACAATGTACGTTTAAAAATCACCCAATGGAATACAATTTATGCTTTGCTTTCCACCTATTGATTTTTGCAGGTCCTCCAATTTAAAGAACTCCAGGACAAAATATACTGAACAAAAGCATGTCAACAACCTCAAATGATTTCCTGCATTTTTGTATGGTAAGCATTCCAAAACTTCGACATCAATACACATCACTTACCATTATTAGAGAGTAACAGAAAAGATGATACCTGCACCCGCTCATTTCTAAAACTAGCAAGACATGTTCTGTCTTCATACGAATTCAGCCTTGTATTACAGAAGTAAGGTAATAATCAAACCTGTACCAATGTTCACATGCTGCTGAAGGTTTATCATGAGAAAGACAATCAAGATTAAGTTGACTGTTAAATCTCATATTTTTCCTCCACGTAATATTATATGTAATTTCAAATTTTAACACCTCAATTAAAAAAAAAAGAATTTTAATGCTTAACCTTTTTGTCTTTATCAAAGCTTATGACATCAGTTGTCACTGAAAGAAGCAAAAATGCATGTAGACTCCAACCCATAAAAACAGATAATGCAAAAGTTCTCACGTACCTGCAAACTTAAAGTTTGGGAACTGAGTCATGTCGACACCTTCACCACCACCGTACTGCTTGGCCAACTTGTCCAGCTCTGTCTGAAGTTCCTTCTGAATCTCTGGAGTGGGGTCCACCAGCTTGCCACCCACACTGCTGTTAAATCACCAACAAAACAGTTCAGCACAGCTTGGTATGCCTCACATTACTTAACTACTACAATGATACGGTAAGACCTGTATACAGTGAACCTCTTTATAACAAAAACATATCTACAATAAATATTTTTGGTCTGGTTAAAACTGTATATGACAACACACTTTCTACTCTTTATTGCAAACTACAGCATTTTATTCCTTCTGCACAAAACCCCTTTACAATAAAGACACTTCAAAGTCCCATTATATTTAATTCCTGCCTATATTTCTCACTTTAAAAAAAAAAATACGAGAGTGATTATGTTATTTTAAGTGCCATAGAAGCTGTTATAATTGTCTTACTTCCTGTGTACTAAGTACTTTTTTAAATCATAAGAGCTCTTGATAACTTAGATTGATGTGATAAACTCATTATTAGTCTTAAAATTTGTTTATTTACATAATAGTTGTTCCAAATAAANGTAACTTAGATTGATGTGATAAACTCATTATTAGTCTTAAAATTTGTTTATTTACATAATAGTTGTTCCAAATAAAATTAGTGCTGTATTTTTGTCTATGAAAATGGTTAGAAGGACTGAATATCTGGATTCATGAGAGACAGAAACACAGAACTTGATTTCTCTGCGAGACTGGATGACCTCCCTCCACCCTTTTCCAGGGCCGATAAGTATTTAAGATCGAAGGGTGGTGTTGGCCACAGCTATAGTGATATCTTCCTTAATACAAGTTGATTATATCTTTTGGGATTGAGACAATATCTGTTTTAGCACTTAGCATATAAGAGTCTGATATATCTGTTCATGGTNAGCACTTAGCATATAAGAGTCTGATATATCTGTTCATGGTTAACTAAGTTATAATCTGTTCACAGTTAACTAAATAATTTTGAAAGTCCAGTTTAGGATCTACTTTTGATCCATTTTGTATCCCTCCATTATAAAGTAATACTACCACAGACACAAAACACTTTATTCATGTATCAGTAAAGTGTAACGATGAAAATGTGAAGAATAAAAATATGTTAGTTATGTGTTAAATTTTTTAATGCATACGAGAGTAATAATTAAGTGAATTCACTGTTGATTAATATTAAAAAAACTCTTAATATAGCATGAATACATGCAACTACTTTCTCTTTAGCACTGCCAGTCATTATGCCCATCAGAATATAGGCAGTTAGTGGCACAGATTTTTCAATGGTTGATTTCAAAAGTGCTCAGTTAAATGCAAATTAGCCAAACCATTCGAGGTCTACCAATACACTATAGCAACTTCAGCGCAATAGAAAAAGTTCTTCCCATAGGCCTTTATTGGCTGGTGTGGCACTTCATGAATTAAGGGGATGTTTTATAATTTTCCACTTGATCTTCTATTGTTCAACAGTACTGGAAAAATCCTTAATTTAATTTTGTTCATACACCCCAGACTTCGCAAGTCAAGCGGCCACCAAGTAAAGAACACCTGATTCCTCAGTGCCAAAAAGGCTTCAGTGTCTCCCTTGATGACAGGTAGATTTCTGAAAGTTTGGTTTGTAGCTGAAAGACCCTCAGAACCATGACAAACGCCACATTTTTTATGGTACACTACAGATGGGTGACCCAAAAGTTGTTTAGAACAAGTACGATGAGTGTGCCTTCCCATAATTTGGGTGGCCTGTCTCTCATCACAAGTCTCATTTTAACCAATTCCTCATACTGCTCTGATCCAAGCAACAACACCCACATTATGCAGCCCAGGCCCAAGAAAGTCAGCTCAAAATGTTGAACCTCACAAAGCGTCCTCCAGCACTTGAATTAGCCTATAGCAGCCAGACAACAGTAGGCCTGCAGCCAGTACAGGTGGAACCTAGCCCTTACATTGGTCTCAAACCCTGAAATCGCCACACCATGATCTCATCCTGCCACAGCCAGTTGCAGGACGGGGTGGCCAAGAAAGCTGACAATAGAAATGAAATGAGGTTATCTTGACCTTCATGGGGTCACACCAAGAATACCTGGGGGCCATGGTGGGTTTAGTAGTCAGACTATGCGCCTCTCACCATGGCGCACCTGGTTCAATTCCCAGTGGGGTCACGTGGATTTTCATGTGGGGAATATGTCAGATGCTGTTGGCCAGTGGGTTATTTCAGGGTGCTCACATTTCCCAGCACCCTTGCATCCTGCAGCTTCTACAACTTTACCTCATCTCAACCTCACTGATGCTCAAGAATTTGCTTTAGTGCCGACTGAAACCTCTCAACTAAATACAACAATACCTGATCACCATCAGCTACCCAGCATAACCTTACTGGTATTTTTTGTCTGGAGTGTGCTTTCTAACAGAGGAGCAAGACAATGAACCAGAGCACAGCAGCCCCCACAGCTCAACATCAGTCCCTTCTGCCAACCTTACTGGCTGTCTACCAGGATAGAAGGCCCATGATCTCAGGACACAGCACAAGAGCCAGCATGCATTGGGTTCAAGGGGCTTGCTGTGGCAAGGAGGAGAGACTAACTGCCCCTTCTGAACTGTAAGTATGGTGCAACAAATTACGTCTAATCTTTGTACGTGTATTGGCAGGAACCTGTATGAATGACCAATATGCTAACTAGGCAAAAACAGACAACACTAAACAATACATTTAAAAGTAAGTTTTAATTTATACACTTCTTTGAATACATTTAGGTATTGAACCAAAATACTGTCACTCTGTTAAAATCTAATCTTCGTGTTTGGTGAAACCACTTAAAAACAACCAAGTATATCAAAAACTTTCCCAAAAAGCAATGTTAAAAATCCAGTGGCCAGGTTCCCAGACTCCTCAAAATATAAATTAAATTTTTTTTAAATTTTAGATTATATGGAGAAATGGTCTGAGATAATTGAAAATTACACAATATTCAAACAATTTATACTTTCATTAAAAATACTCATACAATAATTCATTNTCACTCTGTTAAAATCTAATCTTCGTGTTTGGTGAAACCACTTAAAAACAACCAAGTATATCAAAAACTTTCCCAAGAAGCAATGTTAAAAATCCAGTGGCCAGGTTCCCAGACTCCTCAAAATATAAATGAAATTTTTTTTAAATTTTAGATTATATGGAGAAATGATCTGAGATAATTGAAAATTACACAATATTCAAACAATTTATACTTTCATTAAAAATACTCATACAATAATTCATTNGTCTGAGATAATTGAAAATTACACAATATTCAAACAATTTATACTTTCATTAAAAATACTCATACAATAATTCATTAAGAATCCCACGTGGCTACACCTGAAGAGTTGTGGGAAAATCTGATGAGGGATCATAAAATGTAGTTTTTGAGGTTGTGACAATCACTGTTCACAAAATTGGTAAATTTCTGCTCACAAAAACTGTTTTCAAGTCCATAGTTATGAGCATAACAAAGAAAACCATGGGAGGAAAACAGTGGCTGTAATTTCAGGGGGCAAAGGATGGGGACAGTCCCCCCTCCCCCTATTAAGCATTAATTATTTTAGTTAAGCTTTTAAAAACCAAGCAGTTTTTAAAATTATCATGTAAACTTTTCTTACACATATTCGATCAACGAGCACCTAAGTAAATGTGACACTTCCATGCACTGGGCCGAGGCATTATTTCAAACCATAAACTGTAAACATGTTGCAAATACAATATCAACCTAACAATGTAAAATGACAGTAGACACTACAAATTTTACAGACAATGTATATTCTGTAACTTTAACTTGTCTATAACATTTTTTTTTATCAACACTATAAATATAAAAGGGCTGAGTTGAGTTGAGAGATTTAGGTGGCTCTTAACAACAAGGTTTTGAGAGTTGATAAGGGTGAAATAAGGTGACGATGGAGCATCACCAGAATGCAAGAGCAGGGGAAAGAGGAGATCCCTGAGAAAACCCAGCGTCCAGTGGCATCATCCGGCACTATTCCCACTTGCGATAATCTGGGAATGACCCGGCCAAGGATTGAACCCGGTTCACCTTCGTGGGAGGTGAACATCTAACCGCTCAGCCACCGCAGCCCCATAAATAAATATATAAAAGAGACTGTATAAATAGCGTTTCCAGAAATTTTGTGGTAATAAACCATTTTTCATGAACATAATTTTCATATTTTCCTATGAAATTTACACAAATTTTCACATCTCTAGTTAGGTATTAGTGTCTGTGTAGTTGTAATGAACATAGGCTGAGAAAAAAATCCTGCCCCCCTCTCCGCCAACCCCCTCATTTTTTACATTGTCAGGAGTCCAACAGATGGTTGACAGCAGTGCTTATATCACACTTTTTTTTTAAATTAATTTGTTGCCAAAAATATGTTACCTTTACTGTAGTGAATCAACTATGTTTCAAATTGTGAACGCTAAGTAAATGTTTTTATTTTGTATCTGGTGTGATGACAATGAAGCAAATAAGCTTCATACAATGGAATAAATTAATAAAGTAAGGGAGGTTAAGTTATGCGAAGAAAAGGTTATCGACACATACGAAGCAGACCCCTTCTCGTCATAGTTTCATGGCTGGACTAAGCTTTTACAAACTTGTTTCATAAGTAAATGTGCTTGTGCTAGTCAGAGAACCTCAGTAAATTTCTTACAGTGAAAGATATAATAGAATCTGGAAGAAACTTATCATAACAAAGAAAAAGTACAAGTGTCCTGGCTGCCCCTTTTATGGGTAATATGTATGAATCTTAACACCTGGATCAGCAATATTGTCACAAATGACCAATAACCAAATAATTAAGACTTGCACGACTTTAACAAAACTGTATAGAAAGAAGCACAAATATTCCGCATATTTTTTCCTCAAGAACACTTATCTTTTAAACTATAGTTTTAAGTAAAACAGAAATTTTTTTCTACATTTTTACAATAAAATATATGTGACAGCATTATGGTGTTAACCCTTTATTGCCCACACACAAGCCACAAGAGTTACGAGCTTTGACCCTACGTACAAAGGTCTCCACTCTGCCAGACAAACACAATCATCTGTAATTTTTTTTCTGGTGATGAATTTTCCCCCCAAGAATTTCATAGTTTGGGCAAACTTGAAACCTGTTTGGTATCTGAATTGTCCACCAAGAGCACTACCATCGCCGATGAAGGATTTTTTAGTTCAAGGTTCACCTACTAGGAGAGCTGCACAAATTATTATAATTTTTTAACAAACCTTGCAGGAATTACGTGGTATTGAACCTCAACCTCGTGGTATTGAACCTGAACCTCATCGACATCAAGGGGCAAACTTCAAATTGATGATAGCAACACTTTTAACCATTTGTCCCATGATGCCTGGGAATAAAGGTCTTGAATTAGTACATGAAAAAAACTTGCTAATAAAATGTTTATAAAGGCCAAATTTGCATTTAGCGTTTGCAGTTTATAAGATACAGTACCAAATAAAGAGTTAACAAGCTCTGTGAAGTATTCTCTGATTTTTATATAACTTCAGTAAAATTTGGCAAGACGTGACCAACCTACACAGCATGTAAACAATAAACGCCCCCATTTACAAAGTACTGTGTCAGCTAATGGTTGTTACGGGATGTGTGTTATTATGTTGACTGTCTTTGCGATGATTGTAGAAGAAAATAGTACTTGGCATATAAAATTATAATGTAGAAATTAATGATAATTACAACATTTATAGTTAAATTGTGCTCATACACTAACGTACAATTTTCTTTGCGTTATAGAGCACTGGCTTTAAAAACATTTAGAAATATTACGGTAGAACATGAGAACATTACGGTTATGTGAGGTCTCCACCAATCTCCCTTTTTCTATGGTCTCCACCTGCCCGGTGAAATGTCATTGCCATTGCGCTCTCTTCCATCGTAATTTATCTAAATGCAAGAATTCCTTGTTGGTGTCGGAATATTATATACGCAGTTAATTATTTTTGTATTTGCGTATTTCTTTAAATGTAGTTCGTTATAGGTGCCTTTTCAGAACAGTCTCCTCAGTGAAATGAATTATTGACACGTGTCTGCGCTTTGTAAAAGGGTTTGTTGTGTTCTGTGGTCCGCCACTTTCTTTGACCATCGCGAAGCGTGAACGGAAAAGTATTTACGTTGTGAAGTTTAAATTTGTTGGTTTCAAGAAATAGCTCAAGTGTTTTGGTAATTGAATAAGTCAGCAAATAAATTATTTAGTATCTGACCTACAAAAGTGATTTTAATGAAGTAATCATCCAAATCTATCCTCGTGTTTAGGAATTAAGAAGTGAACAGTAAGTTTATATGTTTTCTTAAATTATTGTTGGAATATTTTTTATGTATAAGCCTTTAAAAAAACCTTGTTTTACCCTCATTTATTTTATTGAAACTCTTGACGATCTTTACGTGGGAAGTTAAATTTTCTGAAAATATTTACATTGTGCATCTCGCACATCAGTATTAACAGTGACGTATTTATTGTGTTTTGTTTTTACGGCAGGTTTTCAAATGTACGTGGCCTAAATAAATGTCCATTTAGTGTAGTTCATTATATTAAAAAATGCAACAATTCATGTGTATTGAGTAGGTATTTCTCGCAATGGTACGAACAGACACACATTTATTGCATATAGTTCTTTCGATGAAATTAAAACTTTAGAGTTATAGCAAATGCAATGTTATTTCCATACGAACAAAATTTTCCACTGCATCATTAAAATAATGTAAGTTCCAATTGCCACTCTCTCATAAGAAGAACCGTAAAACAATCACGTCTCACGAAATACGTTAAACTAAAGTTCCCCACCCCACCAATAAAATAAAAATAACCCTAACTAGATATTACATGGTCATAACAAAAATAAAACAGTTGGGAATTGCAACCAGCTATAGTAGCCTAAGTACTGGACTGAAGTTGTCATTATTTCAATGCCTACCATTGGATTCGTAGTTTGTTTACAAATATTGTTTTCGCCACAGATAGAACAGTTGTGGCGGAGGGATACATTGTGGTCGCAAGCACTTCTTTTTGAGAACTGTAAAAATTTACTGATGTTATATGAAACTGAGAACATGTGTGTTTGTTTCTATGAAACCATACATTGCAGTTAATTTTCATTTACTACCAGAATGCAAAAAAAAAAAATCTTGAACCGCTGCAGGCAGTTTATGTAAAACTCCAGAATATAAACAATGTTTAAATTATTTCACCAGTTTTGTCTGTCTGTACTGAAGAAGTGATTTTTATAAGCATCTGACAGTATACAGGTATTCTCACCTGAACCCAGTGTAGCTGACACAAACATTGTTGCATCTAGCACCCTCTAGTGTTTGGAAATTACATTAAAATTTAGTGTTAGATTTTATATAAATGCAATGTCATCTCTAAGATCCTGCTGCAAACATGTTAATGCACTCAAAACATTACTTTGTGCTTTGATGCAACCTTTTTTTTTTTTTTTTTTTTTTTTTACAAAAAATGATTAATGATTTCTTAGTGTAATCAAATTATTAATTCAAGTACAAAATTAAACTCTTCTCTTTACAAATGAGTACGAACCAAACAAAATTTTCACTGAAAATGTTATTAACTTTAAGATCTAGGTTTATACATGAAGTTTTGCTGTGTAATACAATTGGTCTACCTCATTCGTGGACTTTTCTGACCAACCAGTATTCAAAAATAATAAAAATTAACTCAAAAAATAATTTTAAAACTTATACCCAAGCGTAAATTTATACATGCCACTTTTAAATGGATTACAAAGCACATTGCACATCCAAACACATACAACCAGCTTTGAACCCCATTGCATAAGACATATCTATGCATTAGTCAATGTGTATCACTTTCCCACATTCCTGTTACTACAGTCTGTGTGCATAAACAGTTTGTAGCCAAGATAATTTAAAAAAATGAAGTGTTTTAAATGTAATCTTGTACAATTTCAAACTTGATCTCAGAGCAAAATTTCAAAATTGAGCTTTGTTTTTCTTCCAATGTTTGGTACGGAAGTGCAAAAAAATGAGATTGTTTTATGTAATGCCTAGATTGCATTATTCAATCATTAATTTGTTTGTTCACACTACTTTTGCTTTTATGATTTCATTAGTCAGAAATTGCCTATTTGGTTTTTACTATACATATCATTAGTTTGCTGCACAATTATAAATTGCATATAATTAGTTTGTTGCTTAAAATAATTTACTATTCCTTGGTTGTGATATGCATAAATATGGTTTCTAGTAACATTACACAATTCATTTTAATGTCCTGAACATACATGGTTTTCGCACATCCCTGTATTTTGATTAACGTCAGGTGTTTCCTTAGTCATATCAATGCACCACATACTGTCTATCCCAAAAAATACAGAAATTAAATGAGTGCATCATGAAGAACCAAAATACTCTACTTACCTACTCTTCTTACTATACTCTCGCACTTTCTCGATGAAAAGTTGCTGAATTGGATCTGTAGCTTTTTGAAGTGCTGGTGCACAAATACCAATATTACGCTTCAGGAAAGGTATATTGCTCCTCGCAATCTCCAACAACCTTGTTCTCAGCATCTGTAATTTTCCACACAATTAGTCAGGATGTATGCAGTTCATCACAAGCAAACATCTATTAACATGTTCATATTTTGCCCTAAATATTTCCTTTACTGATAATTTTAAACTTGTCCAAACTAAGATAGTGATGATATTTTCTCATGTATAATATTTCAGTTTTGCATATATATATATATATATATATATATATATATATATATACACACTAGCTGACCCGGCAAACGTTGTTTTGCCATAAAAAGTATTTCTAGTGATTATAGTATTAGAAAAAAATAACTATAACTTATTGTAAGTGTGTGAGGATGTGGTATATAAGTGGAAGAGGCATGGAGCTCTGTGGACGATGACGGAATATAAAATTAGATAATTTAATAAATATTAATAAAATGGAAATACAAACAATTACAGCTTTGCGATCAATAATAAAGTTAATTAAGAAGTACACTTAATTATTGAAAATATAATTGTAAACACGTCACTACTACGATCTGAGCACAAATGAATAAGAGAAAGGTTATTGTGTGAGAGAAAGTGGAGACCGGCTACTCCGTGCTGTGTCACTGGGAGACACCTGGTGGGAATAAATTGTAACCTAGATCGATAAATGATCGATGATAATTGATCAGTTATCGACCTAGGGTAAAATTTATTAAATTACTAATATCGCTATAAAAAAATAAGGGTTGGTGGTAGAAGGGTGAAAATTTAGAATTTAGGAGGGTATGTATTTTTTAATGCCACATCATAAAAAAATAAAAATTTTGTTCAAAAAATAAAAAAAATTTGTTTGGGGGTGGCCACCCTTATTATATAAATCTATTCTCAGACCTACCGAGTATACATAAAAAATTTCATAAAAATCGGTCCAGCCATTTCGGAGGAGTTCAGTGACTAACACTGTGACGGGAGAATTTTATATATTAGATATATATATATATATATATATATATATAAATTGTACTAATGCAAGCCTGAGCATCAGCAGGGCAAGTATTGATATACTCACCTATCACCTGTTTTCAAGTGAAGTTATAAATGCAAGAATTTCTAACCATTTCACTGTGATACTTCAATCTATTCAACATAGGAATGATAAAACAATGACCTCTTGACTAAGTCTTAGACCACAGAAGTTAACTTAAAAAATGTCACACTTTAATATTACGTTATAAATTGAGCACTCCATTTCACTAAAAAGAATGTGTATTAGAGTGGGCCAAAAAAACATTTTTTTTAAATTGCTATACCTCTAAAAAGTTGCCTTTTGCCTAGCTAAACAAAATGCAAAAAAAAAAAAAAATCTTTTGTTTGCACAGTACACAAAAGTTTTGAAAAATTACAAAATGTTGATATATTTTGTAATTTTTTTATAATTATATAACATACTACTTTCGCAACGCTATAGGTCCTATTGTGAAGCTTAGGGNAAAAAAGAAAAAAAAAAAAAAAAAAAAAAAAAAAAAAAAAATCAAAACCTGGGATTTCAAAATGTTTATTGTTCACGCAAAAATCTCAAAAAACACATATTTTCCATAAAATGGCAATATTTCTTATTTTTTAAAAAATTAATTACTTTTTCATTTATAAGTAATAAACAAACTATCATAAATGGTAAGTATTCATTTACAGAATTTGTATTCCAAAGACTATTCTGTAGAATAGATAGAAGTACGGAGAGTTAAATGCAACATGAGCGATTCGACCTTGGACTGCGTCATGTATTTCCGATCCTTTCCGTGACCGGTGACCCGATCTCATTGCCACCTGCTCTGAAATCTTCCTCATCATTTACCCAGGTTCCTTTGTTTCTCAGTCAATCGCCAGCAGTTGTTAATGTGACAGCGAATTACTCAAAAAGTGTGTTATGTTGACTTTGTTTTCACCTTCACCTGCTTGTTGAAAATGGTTGTGTCTAAGAAAATAACTACAAGAAAAGATTTTGAATGCCCAATATTCAGTAATCCAACAGATTTTTTTGCAGAACAAGCTTCCTAATTACAAAGATGTCTTAATGTGCTGCTTCCAAGAACGATATGAGATGGCGCAAAGCTCCAACAACAAAAATGTGAGTTTTCGTGAAGTGGCTGGAACGATGGCAAGTAAGATTAGATATTTGTATAATAAAGCTTCCAAGTATAGGATAGTACAGCTGATTAATAAGTACTATGACAGGTACTATAAGATAAGAAAGTCGTACCACCACGACATAAAGAAAGCTGCATTCCAAAAACAAATTGACGAATTCAAACGGGAATCTATTCTGCTCTTCGATGTAGCAGCATGTAAATGTGCTATTATCATAGACTGCACTTGCAAGAAAATTCCTGACTTGTGTGAGTGCACAATTTCTATCAATTGTCATTGTGATAAGCCGAACAGAATTCCTGTAATTGAGTTAAGTTTTATTTTCCTGCAAAGAAAGTATGGACTGGGAAAGATTGGATCGTTGGACTTACAGACAACAAGTAAATTAGCAAAAAGGATTGACAGAAAAACTAGGAGCAAACAACCTCAGCCTAATCAAAGTTCGTTCAGTGGAACTCAACAAGGGGAGATTACAGAAACAGATACAGGTGGTACCTACCCAAAATTTACTAGGAGTTATCAATCCAGTAATTCAGCGAAACACATTCTTTGCTCACCCTGAAAATTTGGTTCTTGCGATGATTGTGGATGAAAGAAGACACATCAGAGAACTGGGACTCCGCCGTGTGTTGAAAGCTCGATCACTTTATAAGGGAAAAACTATTCAAAGTTTCACCGCACCAACACTCGACTTCAAAGCAACAGACTACGTCGACATGACTCAGAGGTCTAGTTGAAAAATCTCTGCTCCTCCACTATTAAGGAACATCAGCGATGCAGACATCAAAAATTTAATACAGTCTGGCACACCGCTGCAGCTGGATTTCCAAAGCTTGCCTTGCCACACCCAGGCCGTTGAACGTTGTGTCAAACTTGTGACCGAAGCATCTGAAAAAGTGTGTGGCGCTGACGCAAGAGACGGCCTCATCCCGACGACCCTCTTATCAAAATCTATTATGCCCAAATTTTCTCACAAATCTGAGTTCAAAGTATATTCTGTTGACTAGAAAAAAATGTAAATAAAAATAGGTTTACCGTTTATAAAGATTTTTTTTTAAAAATCATGAATTATCAGCATTTTCTGGAAAATATGTGTTTTTTGAGCTTTTTGCGCAAACAAACATTTTAAAATTCCAGGTTTTTTTTTTCAAACCCTAAGCTTTACAATAGGACCTATAGCGTTGCAAAAGTAGTATGTCATATAATTATAAAAANCGTCTGTCCAATTCTGTGGGCAACATTTAACTTTTTCCAGGTCATAAGCAAATACGTTAAATTTTCAATCCTCGGTTTTATGGGCACTTGTATAATGCAGATTAAAATGTCACATATCTTCAGAATCAAGTGCTTTAGAAACACATTTTCTCCTTTTGAATTCTACTTAAAACAAAATATCCTACTACAATTTGGACTAACAACATATTAGGTCAGTGAACTTATACTCCCATCAATTTATGGGGTATTAAATGTTCAGGATACTTGTACTATTGGTCTACTTTTATTCCTGTTCTGAGATTAATATGTTGTAGTGCAGATGCATTTTTTTTAAATAATTAGTTTGTAGTTACTAGAAATAAGGTTGTTAGCACCATACATCTTGTAATTACTGACTTACATGTAATTTTAAAGATGGGCACTTAATTAAATTTTTTTCACTGGATACTTGGGCATAATACATCCATAAGTATTGATGAGCCACATAAAGAAATTACAATAAACGCTTTCCTCACAATTTATTCCCCCCC
>NQII01005042.1:0-29101 GCA_002778355.1 Clitarchus hookeri | reverse complement strand
CCTCTTCCCTTTCAACCAACTCTACAGATATCAGAAACTTTGAAATAATCATCAGAACACTATCTGCTATAGTAAACAGTTCTCAGTTTTCCCAAATGGTACAGAATGGTCATATGTGGTTGTACTCAACAGAATCCAACTTGCATACAAGATGAGCTAAAATGAAATGTTTTTAAATACACATTTCACATGAAAGAAAACAAAATTCTTTGTTAAAAGATTATTATAATCTGCCCATATATTTACTAATTCAGTACTTCCTGTTTACATTAAAACCACGAAAAACACGTACAATTAAAATAATTTGCTGTTTAAAACTTGTTACTGTTCTTAATGTAATGTTATGGAACATGTTTTTTATAAAAAGGAGGGAACTGTTTAGGATCATTTTCATCAACAAATGTGTTAAAAATGAATACCCCTAAGTCACAAGCAGACTTTTTTNAGGGAACTGTTTAGGATCATTTTCATCAACAAATGTGTTAAAAATGAATACCCCTAAGTCACAAGCAGACTTTTTTTAACCACACACAGTTCAAACTATTTTGTAAATAACAAGCAAGGTAAACATGAAAAACATGCATGCATTAATTTTTTTCTTTAAATTCTATTCTGCTAAAAATGTTAACAAAGTACACATTTTTTTTCTAATGTTTATGCTTCAAAAAACCAACATAAGTTTTCAGATTTTCCACCAAAATGTTTTGCTTCTACATGGCGCCTGCTGTGATGTAATATGGCGAAATACCGACCCAATGCTTCAAACTGCCATTTGGCAGCCAAGCATATTACAAAAATTATCAGTCAACTTTGCATTGTATCTTTTAGGTAAAGCATAATAACTACATGGTCACACACACCCATATAACAAGTATTGGAGGATTATTTGCTCCTGTCCCAAAATGCCAAAATTATAATAATAACAAAATATAACAAGTTATCAGTACAACTAATGAGCCTATTTTCTTTTATATGGATGCAAATAATTTTTGNGGGGGGGGGGGGTCTTGGCGTCTCGTTGATAGCAATATTGATAGATGCAATTAGAAACAAATGCATTACTAGTGAGGCAATTACAAATGCACACATGCCTTACCAGGGACTCGAACAAAGAACGCCTCGCACCGTAATCTGGCATGCAACCAACTACATCATGAAGGTAGGATTCAGAACATCAACTTCAGCAATCAGTCTAAAGTTTTGGTAGATTAAGATTATCAACTTCAAATATTTACAGGGACATAATTTTGAAAACCAGTGTCTGCGTCCCTTAAACCATGTAAGTTTTCAAGCCTTGCCATTACTCCACCCGTGTGAAGAATTTGGTGTAAGTAGCTTAACCGATTCCTCAGATAGGGCATAAAAGCTTCAGCTTTTTCATTTTGGTGCTTGCTATTGTAGAAAACATCCTAAAATAGGATCTGTTTAGGCATGTTGGATGCTTCTAATAGATACTGAAATATGTCAACTTATTTAATAGCTAGAATTACCTTATCTAAATAATTTATATTGCACCATTTTGAAGGAAAAAAAATGTCTGACCAATCTGAATTATGTAAGTTTACACTGTAGTACTACTTGTGTGCAAAATTTGGTAGGAATTAGATGATTGGTTCCCAAGAATGGCATAAATAATGCATTTTATCACCTGGCACTTACAGAAAGGCGGTGAAAGATGATCTCTATAAGCATATTTGATGCTTCTAATGGATACTCTCAGTATACAAAGTTTTATTGATATTGGTGAGATAGTTTAATATAAATTATAAACTTACCTCAATTATTTATATTAAATATTTTTCTTTTATAACAGTAATATATGTTCAAAGTATTCAATGTTAATATATATATATATATATATATATATAATTTTTTTTTTTTTTTTTTTTTTTTTTTTTTTTTTTTTTTTTTTTTTTTTTTTTTTTTTTTTTTTTATAAGGGCTTGGTCTACCTATGTACTGCCAAAGGCAAGGACAAATATTCACAGAATCATTTTGCCGCACGCAGGCACACACACAGACATGCACACACACACACCTACTCTTTCTCTCTTTTCCCCCTTTCTCACCCTACCGTGTGTTACCTTCAATTATCAGCCTTCAGGCTAGCTCCTACTCCCTCTCCTCACCCACTCTTCTCCCTACATCCCCAATGTTTGGCAGAATGTAAAAACATCAATGTATTCAAGACGGCTATTAAACAACAAAAAGTAACTATGTAAATATATATACTTGGCGGACTAGTATTTCGGTTCCATGTGTGATATATAGACATAGGATGAATCACCTGAAACTTGAACTGCAAATATTTCGGAAATGAAAGGTGCTACTGATTTGTTGGTTTCACAGAATTGAAGTTTAGACAAGGGCTCATAATTGCAGCCCACACACAGATTTTAATAAGTAATCGAATGTGTATTTCTTAAACAGTTACATTTTTTCGAATAGAATAATGCCTATTCAAAATGAGAAAATAAAACTAGAGGAAACTAGAATGTCAATGGTGTTTTTTGCAGGACTATAGTGCAAGTAGTTTATGTGCCATCGTAATATGGCAATTTTAAATACTGCAGTTGTCTGCTCCATTCAACTGCTTAGATACTAGGCTACGATGTTCCGTATGATTGTTTAGATTCAGTTTCCTTTACACTGATTACATTAAGTCCTCCTTGTCAGTACTTTGTGATAGTACATACTACCTGGATGCAGGACATCCTGGAAGATGGTATCTACTAATGCTGAAAAATCAGACATGCTCATGGCGTATGGTGACTGTAGGAAGAATGTTGTTTGTTCTTGTAATGTGTATGCTAAATGATTTCCCAATAGAAAACAACCATCTCAACAAGTATTTGTGAAGCTTTTTAAACCACCACAGGAAACCGGAAGTGTTAACACCTCGAAAATGTAACAGAAACAAATGGGTGACCGGAGAAGGTGAAATCAATGTTCTAGCTGCTGTGGCTAGAACAGTCAGTTCTAGCCACAGCAAGTTCCGCAAGTTAGTTCCCGTGCAATCGCGAGAGGGAGTGGCATGAGTCAGGCAAGTGTACTACACATTCTGCACCGTCATGAGTTCCATCCGAATTAGGTCTCTCGCCATCAAGAGTTATATGGAAATGATTTTGAGAATCGTGCTAACTTTTGTACATGGGCATTAAGACATGATACACCAGATTTGTCATGCATCTTGTTTAGTAGTGAAGTAACATTTTCAATCATGGCCAAGTCAACCTCAGAAATATGCACTATTGGTCAGTAAACAATCCCCATTGGCTTCGTTAAGTGGTACATCTGCATCCATGGAGTGTAAATGTGTAGTGTGGAATAGTCAACCATCATCCCATAAGCCCTTTTTTCATAGAAGGAACACTGGATTCCCGAAAGTATGTCAATCTCCTAACAGACGAACTTCCACAGATGTTAGAAAACCTTCCACTGCAGACTAAGAGGATCCTGTGCTACAGCTTGTCTTCACCGATTGTTTCAAAATCACTGGATTGGACAAAGGGGATCTGTACATTGGCCTGCCTGTTCACCAGACCTGACCCCTTTAGATTTTTTTTCTGTGGGGAATGCTAAAAGACACTGTCTACAAGGACAAGGACTACACCAGAAAGTATAAAGCAATGTATTACAGTTGCCTGTTCTGAAAGTTCTGCTGAAAGCTACTGTGCAGCAATCTTTACATGACAGACTGGAAATTTATATTGTAGCTGGTGGTCTTCATTTTGAACACAACCTGTGAAGGACAGTTTTCTCTTTCTTCTTCAGAATTCACAGAATCTGTTCATTCACTTTTGTATTTCCTAAAAGAGTGCTGATACATTGTACAGTATAATCACACAAACGTAGAAGATGAACATATGTATTCTTGCACATTCAGAAGAAAACCACACACTCTAAAACAGAAAAGTAAACATACAAACATCATAGCCTAGTAACTAAGCAGTTAAAAGGAGCAGACATCTGTAGGTATTTAAAATTGTCATATTACAATAGCACGTAACTACTTGCACTAGAATCCTGCAAAAAAACATCATCGACATTCTAATTTCCGCTAGTTTTATTTTCTCATTTTGAATAGGCATTATTCTATTTGGAAAAAATATAACTTTGTTTAAAAAATACACATTCTAAAAATTATTAAAATCTGTGTCTGCTGCTGCAATTATTAGCCATTGTCTAAACTTCAATTCTGTGGAACCAGCATATCAAAAGTAAATTCCGCTTCAGAAATATTTGTGGTGCAAGTTTTAGGTGTTTCCCGGTGTGTGTGTGTGTGTGTGTGTGTGTGTGTGTGTGCGCGCACGTNGTGTGTGTGTGTACAAGTGCATGTGTGTGTACAAGTGCATGTGTGTGTACAAGTGCATGTGTGTCAATTTCTTACAACAAATTAAAATTTCACAAATGATAAAATTAAAGGAAATCCATGAGTGATTACATTATTAATATTTGGAAGGTGTCTCTTTATTTATAATTAGCAAAAAAAGATTACAATAAACTTTTATTTACCAGATGAATCATGCAATGAAAAAACATTTTTGAAACTGCTTTCTTCCAAAAAATTTAACTTTTAGGTTTAGGATATTTCTTATGGGAAAAAGCAACATTCATCTCTCATGCGTTGAAGGCCACCAGACACTCAGCATGGATGCCTTCAGGATTAAAAAGTTCTAATCTGAAAAGAGGCAGGTCACAAGGAATATCAAAACCACATCAGGGCAGCCCCAGGAGACGAACTACTGTGCACAACATGCTCTCTGTCTCATGTAACTTGGTAAGATTTTGACAGTTCCACGAAAGTAGGGCCAAATGTTTACTTTTCGTTTATGTATATTTTTGCTATCAGCTGGTACATCAAGTAGAGGCTGTATATTATATCAACACGCTGTCAGCTAATCCACTTGCCATTGCACTGTATTGCTAAAAATTTTTTAAGGTATTTATAGACTATGTCTAAAATATAACTGGAACCAAAAGTAATTCGGGAAACTTGATTTACAACGCACTTTTATTCGCCAACAGCTCACCAACGACTATTCTGTGTAATTAGTAGTGTCAATTTAGACCGTTGGTGCTGAACCACTGAGTAACATCTAAAAATACTTATAAGCCTATTAATAACAAATAATTTACAAAGAAAATTCTGAAGCCTATGTAGCTTTCCACCCTTAAAATGCATTACTGAATCACAGGTTTAAATTAAGTAAAACAGACTCATCCCAAATTTCTTAGGCTTAAGTTTGTTTAGCTAATCAAAATATGATTGCTAGTCTAGCTTTTTGGTCACACACAACTTGGTAGGGCCCAACTAAACAGTAAATCTGTCTTTTATAGAAAATTTATAATGTTGGCACCTTCAGATTGCACTGTGTATCAATACTATTTCATTATCCAATTTCAATTCAATTAAGTGTACTGGCATCCATTAAACATGTATAAAATAATATTCCAAACAGTGAGAATTATGGCAAAGAAAACCCGCAAACACACACAAAGTATGAAGCACATGGTGCTGTTATACACGCTACAATCATGTGCACCACACACTGAAAAGTAACACAAAAAGTTGAGCAAAATCAAAAATTTTTCTGTGCCTGTGCACAGTGTGCAGTCAATCAGATTTACAATACCACTGAGTTCATGTGTAGATAAATGAAAGTAATGGGAAAAAAAAAAAAAAACTTCACTATTATTAGGAAAATTTGCGTCAAGTAAGTGTTTGTTTTGGTTGTGCTGTGAATGCACAATAAATTTGTTAAAGATTTTAAAATAGAGGACAAACCTATATCATATGACAAAAGCCAGGTAGGCTTTAGAAATGGCGACACACATGAAAACTTTATTTTGGTTTGTGTTTCCAAAAAAACAAAAAACATAGGTTTGCGTGACACAAGGTAAACATCAAAACATCAACAGTACTTTTTTTTCACAATACCAGAGATAATACAAAACTGTATGGTGTACCGGAAAAAACTTATTTAATTTCAATAACAACTTTCATTGTATCACTCCTGTGCACGTACTGATTTAATTGTAGCTTGTGGGTTTGTGCTGTGTATGTATTATATGGCTGTGCTGCTTTTTAGTCTCACCCACATTTGAACTCGGAAGCGATGCTGTTAAGACCATAACAATAAAGTGATTAAAGAATAAAGGAGTATAAATATCCTCACATACTTAATAAATATTATTGGTTATTATTAAGTTTAGGGGCTTTTCTGTAAAAACACAAAAAAAAAATTCAAAAGTATGATATATTTCTACTCTACCCAAAAATCCTAGGTTAGTGTAAAACCCTACAATCCTAGGTTAGTTTAAAAAATGTAAAATAGTGAATCGCCCATCGTGGGGTTAGGTTCTGTTAGGTTAGGTGGGCACATATTAAGAAATTAGTCTTATGTTAATGCCCCTCGTATATTCGTGTTCTGCATCATTAGTAGAGTGGAAACATACCATTTTCCGTTAATTTTTTTTTTTTTTTACAGGAAAGCCCCTAAACTTAATAATTACCTAGTGGGTGATTCTGTGAAAATGTATCCATTCAAGACATGGCTTACAGACCTAGGACATTTCGATTGTTGAAATGAATACGAAAATAGCTTGGTTCTTACATATGTGAACAGTACACTACTGTTTTATTAGGTCTAACTCTTTTGCCGTCAAATTCAATCGACGAAAGATAGTCGGTGCAATGCAGAACACGGTTAACCAAAAATGTGTGACGATATCTACCGGGATTAAAAAATATTTCTCAAAATTGCTGAGCTTGCACTATATTACAAAAGAGGTATGCATTATATTGCTTTCATGTTATAATTTCTTACATTGCGCTAGCAACGAAGGTGGAACAATTTTTCCTCCAATTTCCGAAAGACGAAAATATGTGTTAAAATTGAGAAAGTATTTAAGATTACGATTGCCACCTTTCGTGTTTAATGATTACTCAAGATACACTTTGAGAAACAGTGTTATACTAACTTACTTTAAGTTAAACCAAATAATGTAATTTACCTTTAAAAATCTTCTAAAAGTCTCTCTCGTGAATATTGAGAATCAGCTGGGAGTAAAAATATGGCCGACGAAGGACTACGTTAGTCGTGAGAATACCACGCACCAGTAAAACTGCAAAATAAAGAGTTCTTGAGTAAAAATCATTCATAGTCGAAATATTAATATTCATAAAAATTATTTACAGTTTTGTAATAAAGTATCTTACGTGTTATAGCTTATTATATTAAACTAAAATACAGCTGTTATTTTTAAAAAAATTTAGAGGGTATCACTTTACGTCACGGACAACGTACGGCATCTGGCCAATCACAAGGCTTGTTGTCTTTCATTCACGAAGATTTTGGTAGGCAGCCATAATCTGTATCTTTTATGTTCGTGAGGTTAGTAGCGCTGGCGGGCGGTTGGATTCGGTGTATTTGTTCGTTGGAAAATAAATATTTCGTTGTGTAACTTACATCTGAATCTGTGCAGTGTCTGAGGAATTTTTATATTTTATCCTGAGTCAGCAGTAGAGTAAGTATTCATACTACGTATTTACAAAATAATTGTCTACTGACTGTGTGATGGCACGTTGGCACTTGTTGCAGTGGGAGGGTCGAACGTATTTATCACATGGTCCCATGCTTGTAAATCATTCGACTGTTGATAATGCGGAAGCCAACAGTGTTCTGCCAAGAACGTTGATGGTTTATGCTGCTGTGCAATTTGTATAGGCTTCAGTAATTCTTAGATTATTTTTATACCGTGTAATTAAATTAATGTATTTTTTTTAGAGTTCAAAGCTATATCTTGAGAGAATTCTTTGTTACCATAAATAAATTCGACAATTAAAAGAAGGGAGCAAATTGCATATTAAGTATGAGGTAATTTTTTCAAATCATCCCTGGTTCAATTTTTTTTTTTGCATTTAATTTTTTGGTAGGTGTAATAATGAATGTCAACAATTTGTTTATACATTTTATTCACGTCATTAAAAAATAATTAGATCCACGCAGGCCTAATATTACTTGAAAATGTGAAAATCAAACATTATAAGCATCCTATAGTTCATTATTCGTTACTTGTTTATTGCTGTATTTTACTAGGGTATTAAAATTCAGTGAATTTAATTTATATTCTGTAAATTACACAAAGGGAAGGATTCTAAAAGGGGATTTGAAATTAGACTAGGCCAATGACACGTGGAGTTGGAACTGCCCTTGACACTAACAGTGCTAGGGTGCAGAGTGTGTTGACTAGTACCGCCTTACCGAAACGGCTGATAGTGATTTCATCCCACGTACTGGTAGCTGCTGGAGGATGCGTAACTAATCGGCGTGCTGTGCCTACAGGATTAGTAGCTGGGAGCCAGGGAGTGACGATGAATGCAGTGCTGGCCAAAACTGTCTAATGTATCGCAACAATTACTTTGAGGTTTACAAATGTAGACAGAAAAAAACTACGATTCTACTTTTTTTTAGTTAGTTTACTGAAACTATTGTAAAAATAAATGACCATATTAATACAAAAACACGGGGCTAAAAATGTTTGTAAAAATGTGGTGGTTAATTTTTTTAAACAGTTCTATGTAAAATTTATTTAAAGGTACAGCTAAAGAGCCCGTTATACGAAGTGTAAGGTACTAAACCTGGAAAGTAAAACCATTAATTTTATGGTAATGACAGTCGAATTCCGTCAAAAAGGATACAGAGAATTAATTAACTAACACAATTTTTTGGGTTAACTTTTAGGTAAAGATCTGAAGAACAGCTGTTCATGGGATCCATAATTTTTAAACAGTCACAAATTTAAAATGCATTGTTTTCAAGTACTAAAGAATGCGTAGATAGCGTCATTAAAAAAAATAGGGTAGGGGAATAAACAAAGGCTAGTTTCTAGTACGACCAACCTGCAGCCCGTTTCCTCTCTTCTCCCCGCTTGAAAGAACATCGTGTTTGTTCAATAGATAGTCCCTGAATTCTGAATACAAGTTTTGTGTAATTATGCAAGTTAACGGATGTCGTAGACTTAGGTACTTCCGAAACGGTATGAAATTCTACATAGCGAAATGACAACTGCCTGGCAGTGCCTTGCAACCACGCACTATTTATCTTTTACTCCAACCCATTCTCACACACCCAATAAGTTTGAGCTTGTACCGATACCTTGAGTACATAAAAACAACTCGTGGCTTTATCATATATAGAGTGATTCACGAGGAGTTAGTTACCGCCACTCAACAGGGCTTATTCCTTACATCATTTGGAGCAAAATATGTCATGTAAATGTGGGTCGTGTTCCCAATATTTACCAAGTAATTCGGAAATTGGAAATGCCTGGATTATTGCATATGGGGATGGATGAAGTGTATTGTTTACCAAAGGACTGCACAAACACGTGAGGAACTACCTGCGCGTATCATGCATGCCGCTACAGGGTAATCAAAGACAGCCGTGAGCAACTACGTAGAGCAACACGTGCGGTTCATAAACGTGCGGCCAAGTGTATGAAAGTAGACGCAAACATTTTTGAACATCTTTTGTAAGCTTGTTAGACGCAATCGTGATGCTCAACTGTAAACAATACGGTCTGATAATGCATCACTGTATTTACTTTTGAAATGGTTATTATTTTATCCGTCATTTTTCAAATGTTTCGAATCACTCTGTTAATATTGGGGATAGGACCCACATGTATAGGACATATTTTGTTCCAAATGATGTAATGAATAAACCCTGTGAGTGGCGGTAACTCCGCGAATCATCCAGTATACTGCAGTTATACTTTTGCACCCAACAACATTTATTGGTCGTACTTCTACATTTTTACGCGCTTGTCTGGAATTGGTCTCCTGTAGCATCAATTAGGTCTCCCAGTATTTTGCGACTCAGTGTCTCCATATATAAATAAATCTTGGTGTCACGAAAACTATGATACGTTACTATCTACATGTAAACTACCGATGGATTTGGTTCGCTATTGGAGCCCAAGTTTTCGCAAATTGCCCCAGATCTTTTCAATTTGTGCCTTTGTTATAAATTGTGAGCCTCAGCCCATTAAACTAGCGCCANTCGCAAATTGCCCCAGATCTTTTCAATTTGTGCCTTTGTTATAAATTGTGAGCCTCAGCCCATTAAACTAGCGCCATGAACACCAACATTTGTAAACAGTGCGTCTGGTCTGGGGTGTCTCTCTAAGACAATGTCTCTTCCCCATCTCTGACTTAAACGTCGGCGAATTATGTGAGAGAGTGTAGTCGACAAAATTTGCCCGAAGCGTTCGTGAAGGCATATTCGAATAATTAANTTCGGCGAATTATGTGAGAGAGTGTAGTCGACAAAATTTGCCCGAAGCGTTCGTGAAGGCATATTCGAATAATTAAGGATATAGAATACGATTGTCAAATCCGTATGTAACACACATTTAATGCGTCTACGTTCATGAGAGATTTGTCAGAAGTACTCTCGAAATTGTGTTAAGGGGCTGCATCAGCCCTTACACAGAAATTATTCGTTTTAGTGTCATAACAGGAGAATCAGAGACATTACTGAAAATGTTTCATGACAGAAGCATTAAATTTCATAGTTGTGTGCAAATTTTTATACGTGATTGTTTATAGGTGTTCCCTGGTTGTCATTAAAAGGTGAGAATGAATTAATATATACAATTTTGGATTAACTTTACTATTGTATAAATGAGAGTTAGCTGTTCATTTATTATGCCTGTAATGATGGATAAGACAATTAGCTAAGCTTCTGTTATAGCATTTTTCAATAAATCTTCCTCAAATTGATTCAGGAAGAAATACATNATAAGACAATTAGCTAAGCTTCTGTTATAGCATTTTTCAATAAATCTTCCTCAAATTGATTCAGGAAGAAATACATTAAAAAAATTCAATATGGCAGTTTACGCAGGCTCTTGACATAGACAGGATACAGACATTTGAAGTAACATTATCAATTAAGGGTGTCTTTGTACCATACAGTTCCATTTAAAACACAAACTTAACATCCTCAGTAGTTATAAATAGACAATTGTAAAACAGGGGCGTGAGGCGGGGGATAGAGTCGGCCATCTTGGATGACGTCACGAGTCCAAACATCCTGCTCTTGCATTCCTTCTCGATTGCCGNAGGGGGATAGAGTCGGCCATCTTGGATGACGTCACGAGTCCAAACATCCTGCTCTTGCATTCCTTCTCGATTGCCGCCAATTTGTCAGCCAGTACCAACTTCATGCTCTTGCATTTCAAGATGGGGATCCCTGCGACGATGCCTCGACTATCCCTACTTCATGCTCTCTCATTCCAAGCAAGGGGGTTCTCTCCGAGTCTTCCCAGATCCCTGCCACGACGCCCCAGCGAGGTTTTCTCCGTGTGCTGCATCCTCTCGCATTCCAAGCGAGGGGGGTTGTTTCCGAGTATTCCCAGATTCCTGCCACGATGGCCCCAGCGAGGTCTTCTCCATGTGCTGCATGCTCTCGCATTACAAGCGAGGAGGTTACCTCCGAGTCTTCCCAGATACCTGCCACGACGCCCCGTCTAACCCACAAAGGTCTTACGGTTTTTTCTGCGATTTATAAAAATTTACTACAAAATTACGAGTCTTTTTTTGTTTTAAGCTATAGATTTTTAAGATACAATGGGCAACTTATGTACTGTTCTCTCTCTCTCTCTCTCTCTATATATATATATATATATATATATAATTCTCAAAAGCGATTCAAGTATGCGTCAGAAATTTTAAACAGACAAACTTGGTGTGGACAGCGGCTTGAGAGCATTTTTTTTTATTACTTGAGGCGTATTTCTGGGTATCCCAATTCCCAATCCATGTATGGTGCTAGATGTATGTATAAGCAACCAGTAAAAGCCCTGAATGCAGTGAGTGCTTTTAATTAAAATATAGCTACAAAAGTCTCTTGCCGCGAAGCCGGCTATCTCTTCATTCTTCTGACGTGGCGATCCTAAAAAACATTAATGATGCCAATAGCTACGCGTTTATTGCAGACTAATTTGTATTCGCGCAGGATNCGTGGCGATCCTAAAAAACATTAATGATGCCAATAGCTACGCGTTTATTGCAGACTAATTTGTATTCGCGCAGGATCGTGAATATTTTGCGTTATTTTAGTGTAAATAATTTCCGAGTTGTAAACATAATTATACTAGGTACATTCAAATTTAAATCGCTAAATATCATCGTAATTAAGTAAATGAGTTTAGAATCACCACCTGCCCTATGCTCCCCTCCACATTCCATCACTTATTAAGTGACTTCGTAACGTTAAATTACCCAGCTGTGATCGAGTGTTCAGCTGGTATATTTTCTTCGCCGCAGACTTGTGTATGAAAGGGAAAGGGCGAAATGTTTTGTTGGGTTGTAGGCGATGTGCGGAGGCTGGCGCCGTATTGTGTTGGGACGACAATGTAGACATGGCAACGTCTGGTCTCCAGTTACAGTAACTGTCCCTCCGCCCCACTCAGCCGCGCCCNAAGGGCGAAATGTTTTGTTGGGTTGTAGGCGATGTGCGGAGGCTGGCGCCGTATTGTGTTGGGACGACAATGTAGACATGGCAACGTCTGGTCTCCAGTTACAGTAACTGTCCCTCCGCCCCACTCAGCCGCGCCCTTGCATCATCCACAGCTGTATGCTCACTATGCTCCTTGTTAAACAAACTTCACGTTCCGTGCAACAACGTTCCAACATCCGTCGTGACGTCATTTCTCGCGTGCAATTTTATTATTCACCTTAATAAAACAATAAATACATTTTGGTGGTTTGGAGAACGTCCAACAGAAACTCCTTGTGTCACGACGATCTTCCTCAGTTTTTGGCTTGAGTCACAACATTTACTATATCTAAACTATTGGCATACTTTTCATAAGTTCATATGGCATATAAAGTAGCAGTGGTTCGTGGGGGAGAAGGATAAAATATGCATATCGAGTACCTTCAAACTGCCCATGGTTTAGCAAACTGATAAGACAGCCTAGGCCCGCGTTAACTGAAGTGCCACCCTGTGCGAATTTCCTCCCGCCACCCTCTCCTCTTAAACCCATTCTCTTCCGTACATACAACACAGATACCATGTGGAATAGCTATATAATCAAGCTTTTTTTTTCTACGATAAACTATCTTTTAAATTTGTCCATATTTTGAAACTCGTGACTGGAGGCAGTGGCCTTGTCTATAACAGCATTCACTCTGAAAATTTGTTCATTTAAAAGATAGCTAACGTACCGAATTACACTCATTTGCAAAAAAATTGGTCATGAACGAATCGCGCGAGTACAACGAAGGTTGCCACACAGTATCGTCATTGCCCATGTGTCCCATTTGCGTTTAATGATGTTTGCTTGTGCGGATGTGCCACTAGGGAGCATACATGTCCGTCCATCATTCATAGTTGCAAGACACTGAATAAGACCGTAGTAGCAGTGTGAGCCACAGAGCCAAATTCTGTGAACACGCAGCATGCCCAACGTCGTATTCGACAAGCCTTTGCCTAAATGGAAGTGTTTGAGAGAGGCCGCATCGTCGGTCTCCAAGAGGCACGCTCGATGTTTGGGCGCATTGCTCTCCACTTGAACCGTTATGCCTACACTCTGAATCTGTGTTGGGCGCAGTGTGTATATGATGGTACACACCCGTCGAGAAGACTCGGGTCGACCCCGGTGGACCATCAGAAGTAAGGATCGTTTCATCATGGGACAGGCTGTAGGCACTTCACGGGCGTCGCTGCGCACCATCCAGAGACATATCACGGCAGCTGGGGATACGTATGTGTCCGTCAACACGGTATACAGGCGGCTAGCAGAGCGAGATCTGTCGCCACGGCGCTCCTTACGACTTGAGCATCGCCGAGCACGTGTAACCTTCTGCCGGAAAAGGGCAGCATGGCAACTTGCGGATTGGCGACGAGTGATGTTCAGCGACGAATCACGGTTCTGTCTGGATACAGACGACCGCTGAATTCGAGTCTGGAGACATTCTGGCGAGCGCCGTGATCTACGCTTCATTGTAAAGCGGTGTGCCACCGCCCCAACGAGAGGTGTAATGGTGTGGGGTGCCATTTCCTACGATTCCCACACCCCACTAGTGGTTATTGAAGGAACCCTGACGTGGTGGCAATACGTTCAGGAAATTCTGCGACTATGTGCGCTCCCCTACCAGATGCAGCTTGACAACCCAATTTTCAAGCAGGATAGTACCCGGCCTCACACAGCGCGGGTATCTCTGGCCATCCTTTTGATATCGACATACTTCCTTGGCCAGTAAGGTCCTCAGACCTCTCGCCCATCGAGAACGTTTGGACCATATTTTACAGAAACTACGGCAAATTTGGATGATCAATTGCATCAGCTGTGGTAGGATCTTCCTCAGGAGAACATACGATGTATGTTTACATCCATGCCCGATCTTATCGCCGCCTGTATCCGTGCTACAGGTTGTCCAATACGATACTAAGTGCATCCTGCAAGTGTTGGTCCCCTGCTGTACATGCTTGGTTTGAAACAATATTTTGTTTTGTGTATACATACTACCGTGTCCTGTGTCTGTACCCACTTACGGGCCCCTGCGATGTCACCTTTAGGGTGATCAATTTTTTTTCATACNCTACCGTGTCCTGTGTCTGTACCCACTTACGGGCCCCTGCGATGTCACCTTTAGGGTGATCAATTTTTTTTCATACAAGTGTGCTTCTAAATGTCTTTTCTGGAAAGTTGATGTCAAAGACAATTTTGGATGCTAAACGGTACGAGATATTTNAAGTGTGCTTCTAAATGTCTTTTCTGGAAAGTTGATGTCAAAGACAATTTTGGATGCTAAACGGTACGAGATATTTCGCGTGCGGAGAACATACTCTGGGGTAGAAGTCTCCGTGCTCTGTGTCAAGTTTCTTCCACTGTTTCTACCAGACTAGGATCCGGCACAATAAACTGTTAAGACTCCGCAGTGTAAATTTGGATTGAACAGTAGGTTATCTCGGGTTTTATAACGTCCTATAGATTTTTGTTAATATTGCCAAATCAAAGCTTCAATGTGTTCGCAGCAGAGGTGCCGGTAGATTTTGTCTTTACACTTCATTGTTGGTCTTTTAGCCTGCTCTTCATGAAACCATACCTCAGTCAGAGACACAAAAGTTGTTGCTGAGTCACAGAACAGTCCCGCAACACGACAAACTTTCCTTGTTTCCTTGAGAGAAATACTGGTGCACGTGGTGGTGTATTCACCGTGCACCCTGAATTTTTTAAAGACTGGTTTTCATGCTACAATGCCACAAAAAAAATTTTTACTTACCCAACGTTAGAAATTACGCTCTATTCGAGCGAAATGGCGTTAACGTTTGCGGAGAATGTTGTAAAAATACGTCATATATTTGTATGTTTTAACGTCATTGCATGAATGGCAATGGCAGAAGGATGGTCTATGTTGAGCTTAGTGGAACTTATTTTTTTACCAAGACTGGAATTCGGCTCCTCTTAATAACATCCGGTGGTGATAGACTTCATAACATATTAGTATGCCAGTATTAATCCTAATGTTTGCGCTTTCGCAAAAAATTCATTAGTCATATAATCTCGTGAGATAGTAGGGCTGTCATACTCTAATTGTTGTTCGAATTCATTATCTTTTGTCCTTTTAGCATATATTTGAGGAAGAAGTAGGTTCAAATGTTTCTTCTCCTAAACATCATTGTTATCTTTGGTATAATCCATTCACGGTTACTTCCAACTTTCCTGAAACCCTGCTCAAGTTCTACTTTCACAATATTCCTCAGTCTTGTGCAAACAAAGGTTAACAAATTATAGAAAATAACACCAAAGGGCAACCCATCGCATCATGCGTAGTCAATTCAATAATATTTTACATAAGAACTATTTATTTATAGGCATTACGTAACACGCCTATTCTCTCCCTGTTTTTATTAATATTAAATAAATATTATAATTTGTTGGTGAAGTATAAAGAATCTACGTTAACAGAAATATAAAACGNTTTTTATTAATATTAAATAAATATTATAATTTGTTGGTGAAGTATAAAGAATCTACGTTAACAGAAATATAAAACGGTTATGATACATGTCATATTTATGATACAACCAAGCACGTAATACTTGGGGTGATTTTTCAAAGGTTTGATTCAAAAAGTGTGAGGAAACCGCGAACAGACTATACTACAGATATGGATATGCGTAATAAACCCTATTGCCAGAGGACGTGTAATAAATATGTCGAGGTAAGTCGTAGGGTTGAGTCTCCGCCACATTTCCCCCAAATTTAAGTAGACGTACTTCAAAAAATACTGTTTTCTCGTAAATGACATTTCCATGTTCTATATTGCCTTCTGGAATCTCACATTGTTTGTTCTAACAGTAACAGTTCTTACAGTTTGGGAGTATTAAACTGTATTAAATCTGCAAAAAAGATATAATTCCAAGTTCTAGCATGAAGTGGACAAATTTCGTTGAAACACAGCGAGTCGGCAAGATGTTAGTGACTATAGATGAAATTTAGGTTATATAGTTCCAAAAAAAAAAAGTGTTTTATCTCGGCTTGTGAAATTAAATCTAAGTATTTCTTGGAAACAGTCTCAAGGTCAATCAATTTAACGTTTATACACAATAGTAAGCGTTATCCTGATAATTACGTAACAAAAAAAAATTATTTTCCATAAACAACTTGCTACATCAGGACCAGGTGTCGAGCGCAAGTTGCTTTGTTGGAAACGAAACGAGCTTTATCTACGGCATACTCTGGCGTATCGCGAAGCTTCTTGAGAAAACTGGCTGTTTCATGTTGGAGTACCTAGAAGGAAACCTTTCTCACGCACTTACAGGCCGATTCGAATATTAATATAAACCAGAGAAATCAGACCTCCTTAGCCGCCACTTCCTTACGGAGTACTACAGAACAGGGTGTCTAAAGTAGGCGGGAGGGGAAACATTCCCAGCGCACGCACACACACACACACACACTTTCACTCTCTTTCTCTTGCTGCCTCTCTTTCTTCTTCCTCTCGGACCTGTCTTATAGACTCTTACCTCAGCCTCCCAACTGATGGCTCCGGAAACAAACTCTCTCTCATCTTTAAAATCGAAAGCCATCTAATTAAATCACAGGACGTGCAACAAAAAAAATAGAAGGTTCATTCAGTAGCCGCCGCGGCTTTCGTGAGGATACAGTATTCGTACGAGAAGAATACACACACGCGACATTGCAAATTTGACGTGTCTCTTCATCAAAACAAATTTTGAAGTATTTTATTTACCAAATAAATATCTATGTGCTGTAAAATCTGTTACTGGCCTAAGTGTTGTTCTAGGCACGTAGCCTAGCTTTGCCCTTAGTTAATTACCACCGAAGGACCTGCCTTTCAGACCAACTCGCTACCGCACGAAGCATTAGTGGGCTTGGAGGAATAAACTGAGGCATTCGCGAGGGAGCGGAATGCAACATTTGCCACCGACCAATTATCTTCTGTAATTACTTTCATAAATCTGTAAACATAGACTTTCCATTTCCCCCTTCTCACACACGGACTAACAATGTTTTCGAAGAAGCAGGAACGGCTTGTGTTGATGCTGTATTAAGGATCCATTCAGGCATTCGCCTTAAGGTACTAATGCACCCGACCGTACAACATTCAGAATTCATTAAAAACTAGTGCATACTACCTACATTGACAGATAATTACGATTTAAGTTGCACACGAATTGAGAAAGCGTATATTTTGTAACACTTTAAAATATTTTGCTATAATTTACTTATTTAAAATTTAGAAAAACCAAAAAGAATGAATTTTTAATTAAAATTTAAGCGTATTTCCTTTTTCGGTACTTTAGGAAGCACATTTTGCAAAAAAAGAAAACTATCAAGCAAGACTTACTATTATTATTATTGTTGTTGTTGTTGTGGTTGTGTGTTATAAAAATCAAAATAATGTGTACCAATATTTTTAATGATTGATTTGATGTATATCCATTTCAGACACGAAAGTTATCATTTCGGCCTATATGACTAAGATAAATGTGCATAAAATTAATTATCAAACATATTTGTAATTATTATTACTATAGTCTTGCTTGAGGAAGGGATTTTTTTTTGCAAAGTGTGCTGTGTGAAGCATCTAGACTGAAAATACACTAAAATTTCGATTAAAGGTAGACCCTCATAAAATTATTTTTAAAATATTAAAATAAATAAATTCTAGCAAAGTATTTCTCAGTGCTACAAAATATATGCATTATTCTTTTATATGCAACATTAATCGTACTTCTTTGACTATTTTGGTAGTGTGTGTACTACTTTTTAATGAGTTCTGCAAGTTGTACAGTTGGATGCAGTGATACATTATAATCCACTCTGCTTCTACTTTAAGTGACTTCTAAACCCATAGGAAACTGTGAAACCAGGATGGCCGGACCGGAAATCGAAACTGGTTCACCCGAATGCGAATTGAAGGTATTACCCCCATTGCGCCACCTCGGTCGGTGGTATCATGTGAGAAATAACCGCTGATTCTTTAAGATACAATGAGCCTAAGTTAGGACAATCATGTTATGTACTGAAATATAATTATTACAGAGTACCGTTTGTTCAGGAGGATCGAAGCAATACAATCGTATTTACTGCAGTCATAATGTTGATATTGGGCAGAAAATACTGTCGCGGTGTATGCATTTCAGTGTTTTAATCGACTGCTTCCTAGTGTTTGGCGAGTGCCCAAAATGAAAGACTGTTCGCGATTAATTAAGCATTTTTGAAATCAATCTTTGCAAATATTTTAACAGGCACACTGACTGGTATATGCGTGCACCCAGTAAAGTTAGTAATGCCGGAGGGAAAGTAGTTCCAATATCTTAACGTTGAATTAAAAGTATTACATACATTTTTGTCAATACTGAAACGATTCCTTTTGTTCTCTGTTTTTTAATGCATAAAAGTGTGGGAATTAACACATTTGTAAAGTATGTATTTACTTTTGTACTCTCTAGATTCTAATCCATGGAAAACCACTGATTCGCAGTGAAATTCAACTACTCTAATCAGTGGAAATGACCCCACTTAGAATCAGCGGAAACCACTGGTTGTTTCAGTAAAAAAAAATTGTCTGATTGAATAAGTAACGGCCAACTGTAGCGGCGAATTAAATTAGCCAAATAATTACGAGAAATAAACTTATTTATGATAGTTTACTATTTATATGGCCAAATTTGCCGTAATTAAAAAAAGTAAAAACATCTCCGCGGTTGGCCGGGATTGAACCCACGCATATTTCTTAATTAGCTTTAAGACCGTTGCCTTACCATCTGAGCTACCAAGTAAATCCGTGTATTATCAGGAAAATAAACTACTTATATTTACTCATCGAAAGAGAGTATTTTTAAATTGTATACCCGTACTTTCCTTTTTTGGTTTAATTGGTACCGTTAGGATTGTTAAAACGAATAGTACATATGAGTGCACACTCTTCGCCACATTATATGCAGTTTAAACCTTCTATCATAGCGCTGTGATGATTGCATGAAAACGAAATGAAAGACGATACACATTTTGAAAAGTATTTTGTATTGGTTTTATTAGTTTATGCGTTGTTATTTCACTTGTTACACATTGCTTAACGGCCATTTTTACACGCTGTTTAACTGATCCATCAGTTAAAAAACAAATCACTGGAAAACAGTGAAAAAAAGACTGATGAATCAGTGGAATATGTCACTGAATCAATAAGTGAAGGAAAACTGGCACTGATTCATAAGTTAAATTCTCTGAAGTGACTGTTGAATCAGTCGGATATTGTTAACTGATTGAAATCGTGAAATTCTCACTGATTCACATTTAGTGCGTAATAATTTCACAATTTCACTTGACCGATGCTTAAATAAAGTGATCGGGCCCATGGCAACGTTAATTTCACATACGGTGGAACAATTTACTATGCGTATACAAGTATATCTTGAGCAGGGCTTTCGAAACTGTTCAGTTTACCGTGACCATCCTATATATGTTAATCACATAGCAAAAATGGATTATTGCTGATGATGTTTGAATTTGACATTCTGGGTAGGGAAGTCATATACCGTCTTTTACGTATATTTTGAGAAAGGGGCGATTAGTAGCACACACTGGGAAAATCAATTACACTTTTATTAATGCTATTAAAATTATTAACAGTTAAAGTATTATTCCCGTGCGCACTTCATTTTTCAAATTATCACGCTCCCAAAATGTATAATTTTTGGACTCTTTTGTAAACAATCAAAACGGTTTCCTATTGGCTAATCTATAGATTAAATTAGCAGGATAGGGGTTTTGTTATTCAAAGAAATGTTTTAAACGTAAGCCTATGCACCACACAAACAGAAATATATAAACTCAAAATTATGAAACAATTCTCAAAGATAACATTATTAGTATCTGACAAAGAAGGATTTTGTATTTTAATAACCAAGTGCAAAAAACATACCTGCGCTATAGTGTAAACCACATACATTTTTATTGGAACGTAACTGCATTTTCTAATTGAACGTACAGGCGCTGCCTTAAAAATAAACATTGCCGTGTTATGAATCAGGCCAGTGCAATTACAGCAAGAAAACAACGCATTCACTTAACGCTGAAATCATCTTCACATTCAAAATATGTACTTTCGTCGCAAATTTCCTAGTATTTTACAGCTCTCTCAACGCAACGTTTAGACATGCTTCACGCTTTATTTTTTCACCTAGAATATTTGCAGGAATCTTATCAGGAGTGCATTTCCTTGTATTTTTGCATAATGGAACTGTGTAACACTTGCTGGTGTTCGGTGAGTGATGCAGCAATACCGTTAAAATTATTGTAAGCAACAAAATATAATAAAAAATTCCAAACGCAGACGTAACCCGCTAAGGCATATGCACGTAAACAACAAAGAACAGCATATACAGTGACGTTACAGTCAATCAACATGGCGGTGTCCGATTTTCCCGCGAAAAATAGCGGTCTTATTTCAAAATGTGTTATTCTCGATCTATACACACACAAATAAAGAAAGGGTCACAACGTGAGTCTTAAAATGTATCATTCTATACGTCTCTCAGGCAGAAAAAAGTAGGAAAAATCCCTGTTGGTCGAAAGTGTTAGCACGGACCAAAATAAAGTATTATCCTTAATAAAGGAAAGTATCCGCTGGAAATCCTCACGCACTTCGGCGGTCAACTAGGCAAAAACATTCTTCCCCAAAAAATTTCGGAAAATTCCGTTTTTAGTATTTCTAATAACTTATACGCGTTTTTACCATTTAATTCACAAGTAACATTCAATGACGAAGTTTTTCACTTTGCACTCATTGAAATTGAAAAGCAAGCAGGCATTGCCAGGAAAAAGTATAACAGGCATGGGCTTACCAATAACACATAACATAGTAGATTAAACCTTTAACAATGACTACATCAAGGAAACTCCATATAATAGATTATAATTGCACACCACCGCAACGCTTATTAGTATTTCTCTGTTATAGATAAATATATGCTACCGCGGGGTTTTTTTTTTTTAGGTATTTTTATTCTACACAATTCTTTACTGCGTGATATTGTTCCATAGTTAACGGTTTAGACAGCGTGTTGCAAGAGAGCGCGCTGGCGGCAAACTTTTTTCCGACTTGATTCACTATTATCGTCAGTGCTTATTCCTTATGTTGCTTTACGTAACAAAATACATACTAAAACTTGGCCACAGAACATAGCTATGAATAAAAAAAAACACGTAAATCGGATAAGTGGTTCTCGAGTGATAATAGCACTAACAGACAGGCAGAGAGACATTGAGTTTTATAATATGTATAGAATAGAAGAAGATTAACACTAAGTAAAATTCAACTTTATTTTAAAAAAAACCTAAACAATAATTCTGTAGTCTACGCGAGCGGAGCCGCGGGCACAGGTAGTAACTTATAAAATTGTATTCCCGAGTCTCCTTCAATGTGTGTCGTTTACGTAAGAAAAGAGGTACATTTAGTATTTACATTTTTTTTAATGTGTTCTAAGCGCACGCTGTACGTCCTTAAAACGTTGAGGTGCAATGTAGAAGACGGGCGCCGTAAAAAGTAACGAGTATTTTTTTCTCTTCTCTTCCTCGCCGCCATTCACAACCACCGGTCACCAACCCGTTAAATTATTTGATGGCGTTGATTTACTTACCATTTTATGTTTTTTTTATAACCCTGTGTCCATCATTAATAATCTATTTGCCAGAAATCCGTTATCATTTAATTCCGAAAGGTACATCTCATGCCATATTTTTAGAGGTGATGGTTTATCGTGGGAAAAGTAGACTGTTGGCTAGGTTTCAATGTACTGTACACATGTCCGACAGTTTTGTTTCCTTATTGGCTGTCATGCATGTTTGAAGCTACTACCCCATTTCACTGGGCCAATGAGGATTCTATACTATAAGGCAGAACGTTCGTGATTGGTCTGAAAACAACTTAGTCGAGTCAAAATCTTATTCATCCAATCATGAAAGAGTAAACTAATTAGTGTTATATAAGATACGTTGGCTCAAAAAATGTTGGCTATTTTCCATCATCTCTACATATTTTACATTTAGCGTATAAGAAGGGACTGTCTGAATGTAGACCTACTACTGTGTATTTTACTCGCAGCGAACTTCAGGACAGCGAACCTCAACGCCGCAACCTCCCCCGCGCGCATGCGCATCGCAGAGTTAGAAATCCAATGCCTCCCGAGTTGCGACCTTGACCCTCCACTCTGCAGCTGTCGACAGGTGTTCGGCGCCACAGCTGTTCTTCACGTCGGCTGTGGCCTGATTGTAGCGCCAGGTTGTCACATTTATGTTCTAACACCTACGGTTCGGTGTATCTGCGGACGTTATTATGCATGGTCCTGCAGTGTTTTGGCCTGTCGAAGACTCGTAGAAACATTTACTTGCACATGACAATGGCCTTCGCGTCGCGGCCTACACCTTGCATTTTTCTGATAACGTTCAGTGAGTTAAGATCTTTGAACCTTAAACGTTTACTTTCGTAATCATTTTGTTGCTCAATACTATTTTCGCATATTTAACCACGTGGGTACAGGAGTTAAAACATCTACTTTAGTATCTTCGATTCAGATATGTTCGTAATTTTAATTTACCCGTTTTCGCTCGCATGCAGTTGTCAGTGCCTAACGCATAACATGTACAACAATTATCAATTAGGTAAAATATTTTGAACATACGCCATTGCTTCACTATTTCCTCACAGAAAACCAAGTCTGGGGCACGAAACAAACTCAAAAAACGAACACCACTATCGAGCCGAGAGTAGCTGCAGTCAAAATATATAAATAAAACGTGTACTAAATCACACAAGGAATTTTGTCAGATAAATAAAAACCATGGGGGGAAAAAAACAATATTACAGAACGAATTATCAAACGAAAAAACTGATTAAAAAAACCCCGGACAACCCTAATTAAAACAGCATAGACGACCACAGAGACAAAGAGCAAAAAAAATCGCCCATGATAGGATGAGACAACGATGGAGTAACATCAGCAAGGCGTATTAATTTTACTACATCTCACAACCAAAAGCTACAACCACAATAAATGAGCAGGAACGCGCCGTGTTCACGCAGTACGCAGTGAAACAGTCACACGTCACGATGGTCAAGGTCACGCACTGTTCACAGCAATTCAAACGGGCAGCAACATGTCACTAGCTCTTCACTGTAATGCGTTTACAATTTTTCTAATTAGTTTGTAAATATTACTTCTATAGTCGCGCCGGCCTAAGAACGGACTTGGCTCCGCCTACCTAAGTGAAAGAGAGAGACAGAACAACTTGCAAAGCACCAACCACATGCAGGCGGGAGACGAATCTGCAGGCACTCACTCCCTCCCACCTGCCGCACCACCGTCGTCCAATTGTTTCCTTTCCCGACGAGAAGTGGCCCGACATTGGCAGAGCTCCCAAGTCCTAAGTTACTATAGGACCCACATTTATGTGACTTTATTTGCTCCGAATTACTTAAGACTCGGTATCACCCCTTTTGTAGAAATTCTTCGTTTTCACGTCATAATTTCGGATTCATAGTAATTACTGACAGTGTACGATTATAGAAAATTTACACTTTTCCGAGTTGTTTAATATTTTTGTGCGTAATTTTAATTGTGTTTTATCTGCTTGTTGTAAAAAGTCCAGAACATATTTATATTATCAATAAGTTCCTGCCTTTTTGCAGGCATGAAATAACACACCGTGCATGAAATAACACTCCGTGCAAATTATATGCAAACGTATTAAACAACTAGTAAACTGTAAATTTTCTACAATCAAATATTTCCAGTAATACCTCTGAAACTGAGACTGAAACTATGACACGAAAACTACGAATTTTTGCAAAAGGGGGAAGTAGAGCCTTAAGGAGTAGGCCATGTAAATGGCAGTAACTGCTCGTAAGTCATTATGTATATTGTAGGACACCATTCACCAGATTAATGCCCAACTACTTGCCAATCGTTGTGCTTCTCTTAATGTAGTTCTGGTGCTGTTACGCAAGCTTGAATGATAATACAGAAGTCAAGGACTGTGGCACTGAAGTTCCTATCTCGCACTGCTCAGTGATACCTCGGCTATATCTGCTCGTTTTGCTACGTGCAAGTGAGTTCTATTAATTTTCCAGTTGAGTCGGCGACATGGCGTGGAAAAACGGACAAAAACGAGCTCTTTCTTGTTAAGTGTACGCCGGACAGATACTTTTAAAAACACTTTGTGAGAAACATTTACTTTTCAGATAGTTTGTCCTACAATTAAGCTATTTTAAGTTTTTGAAACAAGTTTCGCACACTTTCAATTAATACTTTTTGTTTCCTGTTATACCAGTCCGAAGATATTTCTTGGATATATTCACGCATTCGAAAATAGTATTTGAAAAACCCTAATTGTCTTGAAAACAGTTATTGCTTGTCATCAGAAGTGCGTGCACTTCATTGTAAGAGAACGTTTTTAGAAAATAATGATTTATTTCTTTTAAAAATTCTACGACTTTCAACGCATTTCAAGCTGATGGCAGACTCCTACGTGTATGTGACAATCTCGCAGCTCAAACCTACGTATCGTGAGTTTGGTTTTTCGATCACGAGTTAAGCAGAGCATACAAGAATATGCGACTTATAAGTGGGCATAGACTCGTCATCATCCATCGTCATCGTCATCATCATCATATTCATTATTGTAGTTATCATTGTCATTATTATCGTCTCTTCATTATCATCGTCGTCGTCATCATTACTGTCGTCATCATTGGCGGCATTATCGCCATTATTATCGTCATCACTGTCGTCATCATTGTCATCATCATCGTCATCAACATCATCAATTTTGTCATTATCGTCGTCATTGTCATCTTTGTAGTCACCATTATCATCACCATCGTCATAGACATTAGCACCACCATCATCGTTAAACATTTTAAGGTAGAATCATTTACGTATTTCAGTAATTAAAATACTACCGCCTTGGAAATCAGTTAATTTGCCGCGTTCCTTTGGCGAAACTGAAAAGCTACATTAGAACTGTAGAACTGATCGTATTAATGCAAATTGCTATTCATTTTAATTGAGACACTAAAGTATTCACTATGCTGACGCCAATACATTTGAGCTGTTTTCACAAATTTGTCGTTACATTTCTCTATTTGGAGCAATTTTTATATATTCAGTGCCAGAGAACATAGCTATGAATAAAAAAAAATACACGTAAATCGTATAAGTGGTCCTCGAGTGATAAGTGCACTAACAGACAGACAGAGAGACGTTGAGTTCTATAATATGTATAGAATAGAAGAAGATTATTACTTAGTAAAATTCTACTTTATTTAAAAAAAACCTAAACAATAATTCTGTAGTCCACGCGAGCGGAGCCGCGGGCACAGCTAGTTTATAAGTAATGCGTCGATTTAAAACCGTGACTCTTATTAGAATTTCATGCAGTACTTTAAAATTTGTAGTGTTTTTTTCCGTCCAAAATTGATAACCATTTCGAAACACAAAATAAGTATGTTTCGTTAATAGACTGTAAATAATTGGCGTCCGGTTACCTACATAACAGTAACGCTGTACTTTACAATGTTGCGTTTACTCTAGCCATTGTCATCTGTTTATTGGTTGCACTTTTGGACATGTTAGTTTTACCCTAGGTAGGTTCGCAAATGACTATGCTCTTTTGTTTATTATTAATGTAATGTTTCCAGGGTTTATCACACAGTTTACAGTTCAGTTGTGATCAGAAATGTACATATGCTTTAACTAACCTGTCATTAAAAGAGCTTATTAAATTTTCCAGTCACTACTCAAATGCGATGAAATACTTCACGTTCCTCGCAGAAATTCTTCAGAATGCGCAACTAATACGTTTCGCCGTCATATAGGGTGGCCTAATTTTAATATTTATTTGGTGTAAAAAACGTGCTGAAAATGCGCTGTAGACTGGACACAAATGATTTTAATATAAAATTTTCTACCAATTAAACAATTATGAACTGAGCACAGATACGATATCACTTGCATTAACTTGCTTAAATGCTGTACTCGTTTCAACGCACATTTGTGTAGGTAACATTATGGTAGTACAAATGTAAATATTTGGACAGAAGCATTTTTAGGACTTGTTATTAAATTATAAACGTAATTGTTAACACACTTATTACCATCAAATTTTGCGTTTCCGGTGAAAATCCCATCCCTGGCGAATATGTGATCCCGACGGCCTTTACTAGTCCTGCCATGAACATTACATCATCGTCGCCTTTGTTTGTAGTGGCGTCAGCAGAGTACGACGTGGAGATAGCTACCGTGGTAGATTTCGGAGGACGACAGGTGACTCTTACAGTGCGTACGTGCCTTTATAATCGGTACCCGTCCTACTACTGGCACGATGGTCTGCGGTGTCATGGTGGAGTGCTGCGTTCAAGAAATCTTAATGCCCCATGTGCTAAGTGTCCAGGATCCCACACGCAGCTCTGGTTTCTCCGCGAGTGTTTATGCCAAGTTTCAACACCACCATGACTTGCTGTTGGTCACCTGATGAGTCGCTAGCTATCCCCATGTCGAAGTGTTCATCATATCGAGCATGATCTGCAACAACTGTGGGCAAATATGCTGCAGAATGACCTAAAGCGTTTGTTTGAGTTTATATCCGAGTCCGATCGTATGGACGCGTGTATTAGACACAAGATGTCCGACGAAGTTCTGAAGGTGCCTCTATTTCGTGACATAGGGTTAAGAAACGTTGTTTTCATATAAAGATTTCGTAATCGCATCTTTCTTGTGGCTTTACCATCACAGAAATAAAATTTATTTTGGATACAATTCCTTAGTGCGCAAATTATTAAGGTAACGAGTATATTTTACTCTATACATACACTGTTTCGCCAAAGTCTCACGATACTCCTTTGCTCTCTGTGAACCTGTTCCGTCTCGTGATATAGTATACCATATACGTGATTACTATCGTTATTAAGCCAACGGAAAGAGTTGCGCGTGTTAAAAAGCAACACGATTGAAGGAATCCATAAATTCCGGTTTTATTTTAGTCAGATTTCTCAGCAGTTGAATGTGCCTCTGTCCACTGTAAGCGATGTCATTGTCAAGTGGAAACTTATGGAAGAAACTGAGGTAGGCGAACTCTCAAGCGTGTTGCGGGAATCGAGTATGTAGAGGACTTGCGTCGTAGTCGAGGTACAGAGGATGGTGACAGGACTCTCCGCCTGTAGGTGATAGCACTTCGTCGTCACGGACGTGCCACTTCCAGGAAGCCGCCGATCACACGCACCAATGCCAGACGTCGTTTGGGGTAGTGGAAGAAGGTTCTATAGATAGAGTGATGAGTCACGATACATGCTCTGACATTCTGTTGGACTTGTGTAGACCATGGACTAAATATGAGGTAGACCGCTTATTCGTCTTCTGCACATGTGCCCAACATTGACAGGCCCTAAAGGAACACAACTGTCGAAGTCATATGGTCAACAGTGATAAACGTGTTTATTTATATCTTAATTTTTAAGTGACAAGCACTATTATATTAATAAAATACTTTTACCAATTTGAATTGAATCACACTGCATTACAAATTGGTTAGAGAAAGTATACAAATATCTCAAAGCACTTGTTTACTAAACAGTGTTTTAACCTGAAATCCAACCCACGCCGTTTTTTCTAGCCGTATTGGCAGAAAAGCAGTTCATTGTTGGTACACGAATTTTGGTTGTGCATGGCCAGCGAGATCGGTCTATGTCATCTTTAGTCTATGGTGGGAGCCGGGGGATGCGTGGCAAATTGTATGTGTTAGCAGTGAGATTTAGTGGTGGTAATATGATGGTCTGTGGCTGTTACTCTGGGTTTGGGCTAATGGTTGCAGTCGATGAATCGATGAACTCTTCTAGCATGTGCCAACATATTTAGGATAATAACTGTTCCCACGCTGTGGCTACAGTTTTTAATACAAACTTTCTTGTATCAGCGCAGTAATTCTCCTGTACATAAATCAAGGCCTATACCGTCGTGGTTCGAAGACGATCAGGTGGGAACTTCTTAACAGGCCTGCTCAACACTCCGACCTGAACCCAATATAGCTTCTTTGTAATGTGTTAGAGCGTTTTTTTCATGCCAGACTCACTCATCTAAGACATTTTTCAACTATTAATCACAATTTAAAACCGAATTAGTGATATCAGTCAGTGAAATATGAATCACTGAAAGTCAGCAAAGAGGCTTTTACAGGCGGGACAATCAGTCGAATGAACGGGGAATCATTTTCACGACGTGTTATTCTTTGCCATGTCTGGAGATACGACATAAGACGTGCTTTTATTTTTCTGTTCACTCGTTCTTCAGATGGAGACTTTGGTAATTTTGTACACAATAAATACATAAGTACTTCCGAAACTTCTGGGCTTGAGCCGCGTCACGTAATTAATCTTCGACGTTTCGGCAGTCGTCGCAGCTACCATCTTCAGGCAAAAGTGCCTGAACAGTGGCAGTTGTTTTGGCACTTCCATCGACTGCCGAAACGTCGAAGAAAATTATGTGACGCGGCTCAAGCCC